>JASSUY010051038.1:4557-28539 GCA_032466535.1 Forpus xanthops | reverse complement strand
TTCCCATTTCCCCGGGACTGGGGAAGAAAGAGGGGGGGGGAGGCACAGAACTGTTTGAGGGGCCTCAAACCACGACAGGATGCCTTTTAACTCTTGAGCTAACGGCTGTGAGGAAATTTAATAAAATAACTTTAATAGGAAGTGGTAAAACACAGCTTTTGAGCTGAAAAGTGGAGAATCAGAAACATGGAAAACCATGCAGCATGATTAGTGGCTTTATGAGCTTCTGCATGCGTGTTCAATAGGAAATAGAAACTGGGTCTGCTTCTAAAATGAACATAAAACCTCTTCGAAGTACAGCGCTAAGACAGATTTTTTCTTTTAAAGCCTATTCCTTTGTAACTCCATTGAAGCCCAGCATCTGCTGTCTGTTTTTGCAGCCTACACTGACATAGTAATATCTAAGACCAGTTTCTGCTATCCAAATTTCCCTACCATCTGGGAGACTGTCACCTTTTGAGAGAGAGGTAGTGTCTGCCTTTTGAAGCATTTCTGCTGCTTCTGGGATTCATAAACCCTTTGATGAAGGTAATCCTTGAGGTGTGCTGGCAAAGCTGCCTCAGGCACCTATACACGTAAAGGGTGAAGTCCAGTTTGGTAGCTTCCTAGGTGGGATTTTCACGGAAAAAATAAAACTCAGAATAAACATGTGGAAAAATTTTTGGATGCCATTACTTGCAGCTGCAGTCAACTTTAAAGCAACTTGAATGAGAGTGGGCTCCAATCCAGCTGCACGTTCCCTGAAATAAGGGGCTCTCATTCCTATCACTGTGAGAAATATATGCTACCAGGGAAAGGTGAGTACCCAGTCACATAACCTTACCACAGGCATGCAAATTCTCAAACATGAGAAGCAAAACCAAAGCAGATTCACAGATTAACCCTAATCAAGGAAAAAGAGTATTATGTACACCAAGGGCAAGTCCTATTGAGGAATATAGCTATAATCCAGAAAAAAAAGCCACCACATCTTTAAATAACTGCTCAAGGTAGATAAAGAGTTGGAGCTGTGCCAAGGTAAAAGTTGTAAAACTGGATTGATTTTTGCTACAGCTTGCTAAGGGCTCCCTAGAGAGAGGATGCAATGTTCAAATACAATAATTGATAGCCTGAAAAAATTTTTCTGATAAGTGTGCAAATGTAACACAGAGCCATGTCTGAGATGAAGCAAGCTTTTGTGCCCCAGCTAACCTGAATAGTGGGGTGACCCAGATCTGCCGTTTCCTTTCCAGATTGCAGGTGTATCCTTCAGCTGGAGAGAAAATGGGCCTGGGCTTTGAACAGGCATTTTGTTAAATGCTGCTCTGGAAAAATAATTACCCAAAAGATAGATCAGTGCATATAGGGGAAGGGCTCTGGGGGAGGAGAGAATTCACATTCATTAATAACACCCCACCAATCCCAAAGGGCAGAGGAGTTAGTGCTAATCTAACCTCTTTTCAGCCTTCACCTTGGTGTGATGACCACCTCAAGCACTGTGTATGTGTGTATAAATTGCTTAAAATTCAATTGAACACTAAGTTTTAAAAAGGGTTTAAGTGAAAATTTTCAATAGCTTCTGAAAGGGGATAATTTATTAGCTCTGAGTAAATTAAAATCTCAAGCAGGGGTAAAGACTTCAGAGATTACTTTAATACATTTTATATGCTTTCAACAGAAATGTTCCTTTAAATGGTCCAAAAATCAGCTAATTTTTTCCTATTTAGTAAATTACCTCCTAAGGCTGTAATGTTACAGATTACAGTTGCTAAAAAAAAATTATGCTTTATCAAAGATGAATAAACAGCACTTTTATAGGTTTAAATATAGTACTTTTTTTGTTTTTACAATTCAGGCTGGTAAAATGCAGTGTTAAAATAATGCCAAGATGGGAGTGTATCTTTTACATTCTTGTTAGGTCAGATGGTAATGTAACAGAATGTCATGGCTACATCTCCCATATACCATACTAGCAATTTAGAGTCTATTTTGTCTTTGAGATCAGGCATATGATCAAATTACTCTGGTTAACTGTTACCATACATCAGATGAGTCTCAGTAACTGCCTGTACAAATGCTCTTAGCCCATGGCACATTCAGAGCAATTTGGCTTAGGTTAACCCCTTTTCACTGCAGGCTAATGTATGTCACATTATCCTGTACACATAGTGGACAGTTACCACAACCTTGTTGATGTTCAGTAACGTGCTGTGCCGAGGCTGTTTGATTATGTCTGAGCCTTGAATTTGTCTATGAAACCACTGGTTTCCAGGTTTTAGGTCTCTTTGGGAAGGATGGCAGGAAAAACATTGGCACTGAACAAACGTCCTGAACATCTATCCTTTACCCAGTCAACAGGCTGCTTTTCAAGTTGTCTTCTTTACAGCAAGAAACTATACTGCCTTCTCAGCAGAAAAGCTGGCTTGGCTTTGGAAGGCTTTAAAGCTATCAGCAGCTGGGAAGCCAATGACTGCATTTCAGAACTAGAAATCAGTTAACATAGGGGAAAAGCTTAAGTCTGGTTTAGAAATACAGTTCTTGTAAAGAACAGAACTCAGCCGTTATGTATACCACTGCCTTAAAGGTTGTTTCTGCTGCTGGTGAATATGGCTATGGTAGTAAAATTGACAGTGCCAGAGGTGGTACTGGAACTTGACTGTCCATTTTGGAAGGTTTGACTGATACCTGGAAGGGTTTGGCCCTAAGCCATATGTTAATCTTCAAACTGTTCCTGTGCAGAGTTTAGGAATTAGCCGAGATTACAGAAAAGCTGGCAAGGGACATTTTGCAAGGGTGTGTAGTGATAGGACAAGTGTTACTGGCTTTAAAATGAAAAAGTGTAGATTTAGATTAGATATAAAGAAGAAATTCTTTACTGTGAGGGTAGTGAGACACTGGAAGAGGCTGCCCAGAGAAGCTGCAGCTGTCCTATCACTGGCAGAATTTAAAGCCAGGTTAAGTGGGCTTTGAGTAACCTGCTCTAATGGAAGGTGCGCCTGCCCATGGCAGAGGGATTGGAACTAGATGAGCTTTGAGTTTCCTTCCAACCCAAACAATTCTATGATTCTGTGATTCTATGACGTGTTTTTTGAAACAAATCCCTTGAGTCCTGGGACTAATGAAGTCTGGTTTCCTGTGAATTTGTTTACTGCCTGTTGTGTTTTGATTTCTAAAATGGTTGTATCTGACAGAAGCTTTTTACGGGTTTAGTCACATATGCCATCACTCTCCACTGCAGATGTTCCCATCTGAGGAGTGTAGATATCCCTCTCTCAGTGGCTCCTTTATCTGTGCCTGGATCCCTATAAACCTTTAAGAGCTGGAGTATCACAGGTCTTACCCCTCAAGAGCCAGTGAGGTCAGAGTTCAGATAGAGGATGCAGACATGGACAGGAATTATTTTACAGACAAAACAATAACTTATTAATAATGATGACAATTCTTTGGGCATAAGAATTTCCATGCTGGGCTGGTCTAGCTCTGAGCTTACCCCAGTATCTTACTTCTGCTTACCAGTCTCTTTTACTAGTATATCAGCACCTACTTAGTCAAACAGTGAAGTGTTGTCAACAGGAAATTAATGTGCAAACCCACTAATCTTATATTCTCTTCTTGAAAAAGCTCTTTTTTCTCTCATTGTCTCATAAACTTATTGATTTTCACAAACATTTTGAATTCTCTCCTTTTTTTTTTTTTGTTATGCCTTTTTTTTTTCTGTTTTTTGAGAGAAAGAATGCCTCTTGGAAAGAAGATGGTTCCCCCAATAATGCTATGCCACTGTCATATACTGACATTACAATAATTTCCGTATTGTTGTTTTCTTTTGCTCTTTGATGCCTTCTGGAATGCCAAACCTCTTTTTGCAAATAACTGCATTACCACTTCTTCTTTTCAGAAGGTTCTTTCATTAACTTTTACTCACTGCTCTTTAAACTCATCACTCTTTAAACTCTGAGATTTCAGTAGTTCAAATGATTCATCCTCTGGCATACTTCAACACTTTAATGTGCATTTGCTGAATTTTACCTGCTACCATGCTGCCCTTTCACCTCACTTCCTTCAACCTCTCCAGAGTTCTCTGTGAACTTCTTTAGTGTTAGTCAGCCTTTGTGATACCCTAAGCTCAGTGTTTGCACAGATTTTCACAACAGGAGCTTATAAAACGGTATCAATGGCAACAAGCAGCTTTAGATTATCCCTGTATTAATTACTTTTTTGAATGCTAGAAAATGGAGCAGTGTCTGCTTTGTAATGCTCTGTTTCTAATCTAGTGTACTCCTGCGTGGTGCTAGTTTTTTGACAGTTTCCATCAAGGAACTTGCAAAACCACTTTCAGTAAATCCAAATATATTAGATCAAACCGCCCCCTTTTTTTATATTTTTTTTTTTTTTATTTTAACTTGAATTTTGCTGATGCACTCAAGGACTGCTTGAAGAAAAGACTGATAGGCTATCCATTACCAAATCATACTGCTTTGTCCCAGTCATATCTAGCTAAGTATTTTACACATTAGCATTTCAATCAGCGAAGGTCCTTGGCAGATTACTTGAGATATGACTAACTTTAAACACAGAAATTTTATCCTTGAAGCTATTTACATGGTTTAAGTTTGGCATGTGTTGAAGCCAGGATCATCAGGCTGTGGTCCTTAGCCAGCGAGCATTTACTCTTTCCTTTTACTTTTTTTTCTCTATTGATGAGAGATTGAGTCTTTTTGCTGGCAGCTGCCCCTGATCTGGTAGAGATTTAGTAATGACAGATATTTCTGACAACCAGACACACCAACGCTGGAGGCAGAACTTAATTTGGCCTTACTGAGAGCTGCTCCAGTGCAGGATGGGGAAGGGAAGAGGGAAGCATTGAAAGGGGCTATGGTCATTGGTCTTGTGGCTGCTGGGTGGTTCTTGCTCCCTTTGCCTCTTGTAGAAACGAGTAACCAGCAAGCCGGCCTTCCTGCAGCACAGGCACAGACCCAGTAGTCCTTAATGCCATTCTTTAACCCAAATAATCTGCTGTACCTGGGTACTGCCCACTGTTGCTTATGACTTGAGCATGCTAGGTTCTCAGCTCTGCAGTAAAAATATCAGAAGGCTCTCAACATCCCAGCACATGGCTAAATGCCTTTCAGCTCCTGTCCATTTCTGTTTTCTCTGGGTCCAATCCTTTAATTTTTCTCAACACTTTTATTTTAGTATCTTAAACACCTACAACCTGATGCATCATTTTTACGAGTATAGCTAGTGCTGCATAGCTTCACTGAGCTAGATGCAAGAATTCTCATAGTGCCTTAAAAACCACATCAGTCCTTCCTCAGTTCTTTCCTTTCCTTCTCTTCCTCTCTGTTTCAAAATGTCACCTATCTCTATCTTTTGTGGTGGTTTAATGTTCTCTGGCAACCTGGCACTCGCTTTTGAGCAAAAGGTAGTCACTGTCTTCAGATCTCATGTGTTGTGCTCTCAGGAGTCAGATGCAGCCTGGGAAGTATTGTGGACTTTTGACCTCAAAAAATCAAGAGATTGAAAGTAGCGGCCCCATTATAATTGCCAGATATAAGGAGATACTAGAATATACTTGAAGATATATTATAGAAGGCGGGAACATTTAAGGCCCAGTACCCTGGAACTGAAGACTTAGAGACTGAATCTGCAGAATGCAGATCAGATCCTTTAATTTATTTTTTACTATATTTGTGCTCAAATTTCTAGCTAGGATTTAACTGTAGTAGTACAAATTTAATACTGACCCTTTAAAATTATTCACTGGCCATTTTTCACACTTGTTTTTTGAAACAGTCAAAATATTTTTCACTCCTGCTTTTAAGAATTTTTGGATCTGTAAATAACAACATTTATTTTCATCTTTTATGAACTATTATAAGACTTCAAGATGGGACACATATTGTGCACTGACTACAAGAGACACTGAAGCATAGAAACACCATATCAACCACCTGTTTGAAGAGATAGAGCCTACCATTTCAGATGTACTTGTGCAAGAATCTTTCTCATGGTCATGGTCACTAGAAACATATCTGGATAGTAAAAGACAAAAGGTGAAATCTTATTAATGTCAGTGGGGTCAGGGTTTCAAACAATTTGTTCCTTCCTACAAACATAACCTTGCCACTATTTTTAGTGTGTTGCTTTAAACACATTCAAACCTGACGCAACTTGTTCCTTCACTATTTTTTCCCAGATGTTTGTGTATCTAACAATATCTCTAAGAAGGTGTTATGTTGATAACTCTGACAGTTTTGATTTTTTGAAAGTAGTATCTAATTTTAGAAAACCATTAAATAACTTAAGAGTGAAAGATTCACCAAGTAAATGGTACCTTATAAATCTTTCTGTCTGGATTTATGATTTAAATACAAGGTTCTGATTTTATTTTTACTTCCTAAAGGGCTGAGAATACCATGAAAACCAATTTGATGTATATATATATGAACAATGAGATAAAACCCATCTAATTGCAGTATTTTGAAGTTTTTCCTGTAAGAAGATGTAAAATACTGTTTATTTATGTACTGTTGCTTAATGAAGGTGCATAACGTGAGCAAATACTGTATGTAGTTCTTATCTAGATGACAAGATTCTCAAGTGCCAAACACTGAGGGCTAGAAAGCAAAGCAAGAGTTGAAGATTTAAAAAAAAAAAATCTGCATTTATTCGAGTTATGGATGAATAAAATATAGGGCACATAAAAGTGACAGTACCTTCTAGGCTAGTAGATTGCACAATCTGGACTTTCACAGCTACAGTATTTTCTCAAGGATGTGTTACACTAAGAATACTAAAAATACCTTAATTTAAAAGGTGGAGCTGACAGAACACCTAAGTAGTGCTGAAATACTCAGATACACATGAATTATATCTTCCAAAGAATTCTCTTGAAACTAAGTACAGAAGCCTGCATTCTCTACTCGTATTGACTTAAATTAGAGGAAACTTCTTGGGGTGAAAACTTGGCCATATATATACCCACAGTATAGTTTAGGAGTGAATGGTGGCAAGGTTGGTTTGGCAGAGCCTTTAAACTCCTGGGTGCAGTCATAAAATTTTGTATATTCAATTTTGTCTTCAAGAATCTACTAATAAATTCTCAAATACCCAGGCTGCAGAGGTATCTTGAATACTTTCTCTTTCAACATTTTATCTAGTAGGGGCTGCAAAGACAAAAGCTAAAATTTTGGTTCCTTCATTAAAACAGCCAAAGCCATGTGAAGATAAGGTCCATTGGGGGACACCTACACTTCTATATTAAAAGACAAGAACCAGTTTAGAAATTGGCATCTTGATCTTTTATTGGGCTGATTCCCCCATTACTTCTTGTTTTCAGCTGAGTTTTCAGCAGGCTTTGCACCCTCAGACAACCCCATTGTGCCAAACCTTATGATGTGCCATGTGTGTGATCACTTTCATGATATAACACTCACCAGCCTTGTTGGCTCCAGCACAACTCTGTCTGATGTCAGACTCTTTAAACTAAAATAAAGAGAAGCTTTAGGGTCATAAAGACATTGTATGGAGCCAGGGACAAGAGCTATTACTTCACAGGCCCCTACCTGCTCTAGATAGGATTAGACTGAAGCAACATGAAAGCCAGTCAGTGCCACATAGGCTACTGCTTACAGTTTCTAGGGGCAAGTATTCTTCTCCAGTTTTAAGATTCTAAACTAAAATGAAGAATACCTTGATTTGGAAAATTAATGCAAATCATGTGTGTCGCAATGAGGGATCCTACACATGTGAAAGGAATATATTCTGACTCTCAGTGTTATTATAATACAGTTCCACTTCCTGCAAAATGTTAGCTAACTAACCTGCTGTGCTGTAAGGATCTCAACTAGAACAGAGACAAATGGCACTTAGGTGGTAAAAAAGGGTCATTACTGTAAGACAGTTGTTAAACAATTAGCCCTGAGAGAAAGAGGAATTTTCAGAAGCTGCACGGAATCACAGCTGAGTGTGACACTTTTGGAGCCATATCTCTTGCTAAACTTGCTCTTCCTACTTTCTATGGAGGATCTGACACCTATGACATATCGGTTTAGTTATATGCACAACTGAGTTAATTTGTGCTAGCTAATAAGCACTATGCAATTTGTGCATTTTAATGCAGAATACTTCCGTTACTAATAATCATGACTAATAACTTCCTCTTCAGTGCAGGAAAGTCAAGATCCTCCTCTGTTTAGGATTACATTTCATCTCATAACTTTAGCTGTCAAATTTAAGCCACTCACCACAGACTCCCTTTACAGTCACTGGAGAGAGATAGACATCTCCAAAGGGCGATTCCTTCCATCTCCCTTCGATACCTGTCTTCAGATCGGATGAATCACCCTCTGGATGTGCCTATCTCGCTTCATTGTCTAGAGACAAAGTCAAGCTAACTTTTAGACATCTAACAGAGACTTCTAACTTATAGATAGCGAAAGTGAAATAAATCCCACCGTCAGTGTGCTGTACTTTGAGTAGTTCTCTGCTTGGTGTAAAGATTGAAAGAAGATTTCTTGAAGTTCAGTCATGATTTTATTGCTGCTGGTAGGAATGCTTTGCTTTCTTCCCCTGCTTCCTTGAGATGATGACAGCTCTGATGTTGATAATGGAGCACCAGGCAGGCTTCAGCAGTTTGCAGAAAAAAGGAAAGTTATGTAATTTTTTGAGATGCTATCTGCAGTCTGGGAAGAATTTGGCCTGAAACAGTCTGAAGCTGGAAGAATCGTCCATGTTAAATAGTTTAAATTCTGGATGATATATCCATGATTTGAATAAAAAAAAAAAATAAAAAAATTCAAAATTCTAACCTGTTTCATTTGCTGTATTAAGTATCTGAATTTGTTTATATTATTCTTGATTAGGTCAATTTGAAAATTTCAGCACATCATTTCCAAGTGTGAGTTTAGGGAGAGAAAGTTTTGCAGTCTATTGCATTCATACTTCAGCTATAAAAAGCACCCCACATATTCTTGTGTGGCTATAATGTAATATTTCATGAATCAGACAAAGAATTTCTGACATTGATAAATTGAATGGCTGCATGATCTACCACTTGACACTTTCCCAGCACTTATGCATGGCCTGGGTTCATCCTTGGTTTTTTTCCTAACTTGCACAAGTCTGTGCATATGTAAAAAAAAAAAAAGCCTTTTTATTTGAGAAATTACTTCAAAGAGATATATGAAAACTAGTCTATATATGAAAGGAAAGACACTTTATGGTGTTGCCAAGACTTGTGATTTAATCATGCATTCTGCAACAATCAGTATTTTTAGTGCTTTAGCTTCAAAAATCCTGTTATTACCTGATAATCATAGGTTTTATTAAGGAAAAAAAAAAAATCCATTCCTAATGTTCTGGACTGCAGAGAGAAGTTCAAAAATATTAACTGTAACAGCTCAAATCAAGAAGGTGATAAGTGAAAAGAAGCAATTAATGTAACACTTTATAATTTTTTGGAGGCCTGACATGACATTTTTTTCCCTCCAGCTAAAGTACAAATTTCCCATAGGATTTCCTTTTCAAGATCACAGTTCTTCATGAGGTTGAAGAAAGACACATGACTGTGAGATCCATTTCATGCCTGCCCAATGGGTCAAACTAAACATTATGCATCTAGGTCTATTTTTTCCAAGACAGTGGTCTTCCTGGATAGTTAAACCTGAACAGGAATTCATCGGACTTTGCGGGAATCTGGACATTGAGTTTGTCTCAAACACCACTTGCATTCCATAGTGTAAGAATCAGAGACAGGAAATTGAGCCTGTTTCAGGCACCATTTGCATTTGGCCACAGGGGGCCTTGAGCATAAACGAAACAAATAACAAGAATGTTGTCTCTCCATACTCCATAAATAGGCTTGTTCTGACCCCTTTGTGCAAAGCTAGTAAGTCCCACAGGGATGTGAAATGTGGACTCCAGGATGAGCTGACTCAGAAAGCAGATACCATGATATGAGGGACAATGACCACCTGGAGGACCCTCGGAGAACCTCAGTTTTGGAACTGCGCATGTGCTCACTAAATTAAGCTCAGCATTATCATAGCCATACTTCTCTAGGCTTTGTATACAAATTGTGGGCAATAGCTGAAAAGAACATGAGCATTATTAATGTGCAGGGCTCAAGTCAGAGGGAGAGCTCCCACCACTTGATGATACCCTGGGTGAAAAGGACTAACAACAAACTGCTGTATTCACAGGCGGTAATACTTCTCTGTCTCTCTTCAAACTGCTGGATCCACAGGCGGTAATACTTCTCTGTCTCTTTCTCTTGCTTTCTTTCTCTCTTTTCTCCTCTTCTCCCTTTCTCATTGAACAGTGACTAGATCTAAGCGAAAATGCGTGGCATGGGACTTGTTGATCCAGTTAAAGTAATGATTGATGAGTTATTATATATAAACACATACCTTGTATTTTGTATTAATAAATCATGGATGGTGTTGTTTCACCTTAATTCAGTACGAGAGCACCATGAACTCGGTCACTGGTCCCAGAGGGAGGGAGCTCATCCTAAATGATCCCTTTCTCCCCTCCCCTCCCCCCCCCCTCCTCGAAAACCCCCCATTCTTACTTCAGAATGAAAGGGATTCAGGTGAGTAAACACAGAAATTTTGTGCTTTTTGAGATATTCCCAAGATGTCTGGACTGGCTGACCTAACACAGGGGATTCATTCCCTCTTAGAGCAGTCAAGGACACTCACTTCTGTGTGAATTAGCACAAGACCATTGAAATGTCCTTCAGAGTGTCTCTACCTGGAATGGTTCTGGTACAACCACTCTTCATTAAAACAACCTACAACATTATACCTTATTCTGGAATAATTTTTGTGCAAGCTATCATCCCAAATTGCCTGCCACAAACACCTTTGTTAGCAACCTAATCAAGGTTTGCCTCAAGACGTTAGTTAGAATCATTAACAATGGAAAGGAGAGGCTAATAGGCATCTATTCTGGGCTGTACATGGAATTGCTGGCAACAATTCTTGGGAACAAGAGTTAGGGCTGTCTATGTGTAAACTGTATTGGTTTAACTAAGAACAGAATTTAAAATCAATGTAATTAAAATAATACAATAGGTTGTCTGCTGTTTTATAAGGCTGACAGAACTTGGTTGAACCTATATTAAGTTAAAAGTAAACCTGAATAAGCTGCTTGTAACCCAACTTTATTATGTCTACATAGAGTTTGCAATGAATTAATGAAACTGATTTTAAATCGATTTAAGTCAAAACAATGCTAGATCTGTGTACAGAAAAAAGCTTAATTGGAAAATGATTTATTAAATAGGGATAATGCAGTCAATCGTGGGGAATATGAGAAAGAAGAAAATCAGAATCAGGACATAATGAAAAAACCTGAATGTATGTGTGCATGCAGCATTGTGCAACATTTAGATGTATAAATAAAGTAAGGAATATTTTGATTGTAGCAACTTCCCTACATAGCATAAGGTCCCTACACATCAATATGCATTACTAGATATGGAGGCGGATGGATAAGCATGCCAAAAGGATGGAAGTTGAAAGGAGATACACGTGGAAAGAGTCTAAACCAGAAAAAGGGGCTCATGTCCTTAATGGCAAAGAAACAAGAATGCCACCTGGCATACTACTGTGGAAACAGCAAATACAGAAGAACAGATCTTAAAAACCAGTATTTTTAACCTCTTCACTTCTCAAAGGTGCTAGCATTCTGAAAGGGAAATATAACTCAAAGGCCTTTTCCTGGTACTGTTTGAGATTAGAGCGGTTTTACTAACCAGAACACCTCAAAAAAATTGAAGATGTTCTCAGCATGATATAAAAATTAGTAATGAAAAATATAAATGTTCTTCTGACTTGAGAAGGGAATCACTTCATCATTTACATCATCTCTACTTAAGAGAACAACTTCACTACTCATGAGTTATTGATTTCCCCCTCTTCATTAAGCATTCTTTGTCTGTGTTTCTGTTTATTTAGTGCATGTTCTCCCCACTCCCTTTTCAATGCTCTTAAATACAAGGGATATATTTGAGACTCAGTGCACAAAGTACTTTCATTTTGATACACAGCAAATTAGAGGCACTGTACATGCACGTATATGTGATGTAACAGACTATCAACCTCTAATGTGGATTCATCTTCCTTGGATAATTTTTTGCCCACATTCCACTGCTGCTTTCTGACATTTGCAAAACAATTAATTCATCTCCTGGAAGAAGTGCTTTACAGAATTTACCGGTGATGATACATGGGAAAGAGGATATGTTGAACTGAAATCTTAAGTATTGTCATTGTTGACAGGAAGCTGAGTGATGTGAATTGTGTACAGTATATACAGAAATGTGGTTGCCCTATAATCTCTTCTGTGTCTCAAAACAAAGACAAAAATAGGTATAACTAGCCTGATACTGTTTAGTTATGTAACAGATTGAAGGTTTGGGTTTTAGTCACTGAAAATGTGATAAACAACATTGTGCATTAATGCAGAAAACAGATTGAGCTTTTTAATGGTACATCAAATAAGACTTTATTAGCATCTATTAGGTTCAACCCAAAGCCCGGGAAATAGCATTAATGAGCATCATATATCAGTCTGTCTGTTATTAGATAACATTATCCCTTAAAACTAGCAAGTCATATAGTACTTTATACTTTTTACCTTTATCTTTAGAATTAGCTGCTGACATCCTTTCCTGTTACACTGGCCTTACTATTAGTAATAGTGAACCAATTTATAAACCCATTAGTGACACTTTTTCCTGAAGATAAAAACAGTCAAAATTATCTGGCAGCAATTAATCTTAATGGCTGTATGCAGTAAACAGCAATGGGCTAATTCCAGCTCTGTCAGCCCCATCAAACAATCCCACATTAGGCAGCTTTTCACTGATCCATTAAGCATATTCAGAACAACAACAAATTCAATGCTGAAGGCATATGCACTAAACATTACAACAGTGATCTTCTGAAGCCATCATTATCTCTTAAATAGTACTTCCCCCATGTATTATCATTATGCTGTACATTAGAAATACTTTGATTAAACTCCCTTAATTCATAACAGCCAGCTGCAGACCATTTATGCAGTTAATCTCAACACAACAGCTATTGAGGAAATATAACAAATGAAGGCTGTAAACTGGAAGTCATTACTATGAAAGATACTGGTTTCCTAGCCCTCGCAGTGCAAAGTGCATGGCAAGATTGTACTTTAGGATGGTAGTAATGCAGACTGAAACCACTAATGACCTTCCATATGTCCTGCAACATGTGCAGCAGGAGTTATTGCTGTAAAGGTGTACACAGGAACGACGTGACAAACTGCCAGCAGAAACGGCAAAAACATCCAGGAAACCCCTGTCCACAGGACCAAAATACCAGATGAGACCTCCCTTGCAAGCTGCAGCCTCTCCATGGGTTTGCTGGCTTCACGTGGAGCTCTTAGCAATCTGCATCTATGAAAGAGCAGTTCTGACTTCTTTCTCTACCATGCTCGAGTTAGTAGCAATGACATTTTGAAAGACTACAGACCTTTGAGATTCCTTTCCTACAAGTAATAGCTGTTTTGAGAATTTTTATTAGACCGTTTTCTCTTTAAGGTATAATGTATATGGTATGGCAAGAAAATTTGCATAATGCTTTCCATGGTGGTGTGAACAAAACAATATTATCAGGGTGGAAAGGAAAACTGTAGGTAATTTATATTTCCACTCTGACCTGAAATTCACATGAGGTATCCTCATTTAATAACACGAAAATGTTAAATAGATAAAAGTTGATGGTATTTTCTCAAGTTTTCATCAAATGTATTCCATTTAAAAATTGTATTAAAAATTCACTCAGAAGGGCTCATGCTTAGGGAAAAATGGGAGCTAAATTCATGTTGTTAATCTAGATTATACCTTTTCTTAATTTAAAAAGTACTCCAAGAAATCTGTGGCATCTGGGTACAAAAAACACTTTCACAAATTCTTTACTTGTCAAGTGTAAAGAAACCATAAAAATATTAGTGAATAAGGTCTATGTGTTTTACAGTTCTTCACCAAATATAAATAGTTTATTGATTTTAAAGATATAAACCACAGACACAGTGTCTACCTTGCAATGAAATGATCAAATAAATAAAACTTCAGTTTGGCATGAGCCTAGCTGCCAGTTCTGATCTTAGTTCCAGTTCATAAGTCCAGCTCACTGGAAGGTGGAATGCAAAACCTCTGCAGCACCTTCAGGTCCTGTACTGAGAAGCAGGCAATGTCATGAAACAGACAACACCACTCTTTAAGGGGCAGAAGAATCAACTTCCTGATACTTTGGTTAAAATGAGGTGAAAAGTCTTGCTACAAGTCCAGTTTTGTACTTCTATTACTTTTTAAAGCTCATGCGCTGCTAGAAAGCTGTGAGGCTGCAGCTCTACACCATTTTCTCTATGAGCAACCTTCACAACCTGCTGCTACATACATCTAAGCACAGCAACACAAAATACACTGGCTTGCTTGTAAACAGATGGATTCAGCATAGCCACTTTTCAGATGGGTGCTCATGTTTAGCCTTCCCTCTATGTGGGCAGGGGGACCTGCATACCATGTTACATGTTGCGCCCTGTTTAATCAGCAAGTATACTCAGTGAGTTTGGAAAGATATGTTCTGTCCTAACCATAAACTTCTCACAGACTATGTGATAGTAATCTCCTTTTCAGAGAGAGAAGAATGCATTTGTGCTTCAGCTGCAGATTTCAAACATAGGCACTCTTCCTACCACTACAGCACCTTGCCATGTGATCTTTATATCCCTTTGCCTTGGTTTGCCTTATTTATAACATTGATAAGATTACTTTTCCATATGGAAGAGCTGTTACCACAACTAACCTGTAAATTACATGGTGTTCCAAGGTCTTTGATCAAAAAGATGAACATAAAATAATTGCTAGATCACTTACACTAAGATGTTCTGCTTCTTGACTATCAAGGCTGGCTCCCATCATTAGGATGGTAGGACCTTTAGGCATCAAGAAGCCTCTCTATGCCACAGAGTTACCCTGGGTCTTTGCAAAACCAGCACTGCCTCCCAGCAGGTCTGACCAGCTTCTGAGGTTATGGGAATTAGCAGAAATTCCTGTGGCCCACAAAGAAGGCAGGTGATGAGAATGGAGGAATTACATCCCCACCTCCAACCTTCACTGCCATCACAGTACACAATCTGATTTTTAACCAGCAATAGTAGACAGATTAGTTTCAGGAAATTATTTCTCTATGTCAGTTTTATTCATGCTGTTCTAGAGCAAATCGGATGACAATCTTTGAAAGTACATGAGGTGAAGTTTATCTTATTTTGGGTGACCTGGAGATAACAAGAAAAGCACCTGGAAGCCAAAGCTGGTTCCTTAAACCAATAGAAAAAGTTGAGTAATTAACTTTTTTTCTTACACAGAAACATTTCTAGGTACAAAAGCTTTAGGCGACAGGGAATATTAGGCACCCTGTTGAAAATCAAATTCCCAGAAAAGTCTGGACACTAAGGAGCAAGGTATCATCTGACCAAGGACTTCTAAGACCGAAAAAATTCACTTAGGTGCCTAAATACAGTGGAAGTTTCTTACTGAACAGAATTCTCAATGTCACAAAAGTAGTTTATATGTTTTACATATATGAGCTATTAGATTGGGAAAAACTAAGAGAGATTGGCTTGCCATCATCTCCAGCAGGCAAAAAGATATGTGATAGGATGCAACATTTATAATTTACAAAGTGTGCCTGAACCATCTTTGTCTTTTCAAGTTTTTCCTACTTTCCTAGTATTTATTTCCTTAAAAAAATATGAAAAATGGCATACAAACTACATTTTTAACAATTTATTTTAATTTTCAAGATATGTTTTGCTTGGATTTAAGCAAATCCAAGTAGAGAAGTGCTAGCGTTCGGAACAAAGCAGATCTATATACCCTTCTAACCCAGAAAACGGAGCAACAGAATTTGTCACCTCATGATGGGCCTAATCCTGGGGAGTACTGAGTAGTGGATACTCTGCAGATGACAAAGGAGTACAAGCAAGAATGAAAAATTATTCCCAGTTGCTATTTGCTCACCCCAGCGCAAAAAATTCACTTAATTGCAGTTTTACCAGGCAACACTTTTTTTTTTTTTTTTGGCTCAGGCTTCTTTTGACTGAGTGCAGAAGAATATATGGCTATGTGCATATCCTTCAGATGCAGTAACAGGGGACTACTCTGCTTACTTTCCAAGGACCATTTACTAATCTCGAATTTAGCTAACCAAGCTGTGTAGCAGGGAGTTTATAAAGATTCCCATAATTCTGCCGAACGTGAAATCCAAGCACAGAGCTCTTACTGTATCAGTAAGAATTTGGGACGAAAGAGAAAATATATGCTTAGTTGCTTGTAGGAAAGTGATGGTGTTAATTGCAGATGAATTTTATAGGTGGATTTTGTTTTAAATTATGGACATCGTTGCTTCTTAGTTTGGCAGCGTGTGAACAGTCAGATGTGAAACTACCTGTGTAATGTGTCCTAGTTTTCTACAAAGGGAATATAATATTGATAAGAACCACAGAATAGTTAGGTCATACTATGGCATACTTTTCCTATTATTGCCATGTTTCAAAGCAGTCAAATCTGATTTTGAAAACCGTAATATTTATTCTCTTTGGTGTTAGCTAGTTTTAGGTCACCCCACAGTGATAAGGAACTTTGACAATATTCTATCAATTTTACTGATAAAATTCCAAAGGTGTGACTTTGACCAACTAGCTCAGAACCACAGCACAACATGCATAAAATTGGGGTAGACTGCTCATAAAAGTATTGCTATTAATGGCATTAACAGGTAGCAGAAGAACGTGAGTTATGATTTAACAGAATATGTCTCTACTAAAAGACAACAGAGAAGAATATTTTGCATGTTTTACTTTAATCACTTGCTTTATTTTACTTACTTATGCATGTTTCTTTATGCATTAAATTTTCTGCTGTAAAAATTCAGTATCTCTGACAGAGAATCTGGAGTTGTCCAATTTTATGATTTTTTTCCCCCAGTTCTTCAATTCTGTTATACATTTGGAAGAATTTCCACATAAAAGAAGTTTCCTTTTTCTTCAGTAGGACTATTAATGTGTGGAAACTTTAACTGGGTACAAATACAAGCTCTGTGTGCTGGAAGAATGTTAGGAATTCAAGTCTAATGAGTGGTCAGCGCACAAAAGTAACTTTAGAAATCATAGAAATCATACTGATTTATAGGAAGCAGTGCTAGGAAATGTAGAGTTCAATCTCTTAGGGACAGAATATAAGGAATGAAATGGAGAAGTGGTTTTCACCCTTTTTGAATTTGCAAACATTATTCTACATTCTTAAATAAGTTTGCCATCTTGTCTTGAATCTGACTTATTAACTATCTGGTTGCATATCTGGAAATACCAAAAAAAAAAAAAAAAAAAAAAAAGTGAAGTAATTTCATTGAATTTCATTATATCTTTCCTAAGAAAAATTGTATTTCATGAAGAAAAGGAATAAAACAATTATTCCACTCATATACAAAGTGTCAGTAATTTATAAACAATTATCAATGACCACACAGCTGCATTCACTGTAGTTTAAAGGAAAAAAAGCAGCTCCTCTAATGCTTACATAGTCTCTGAAAGCATAGCATTTTAATAAAGGAAGAGGAAGCCACCGGAGTAATTAGAAAGGTATATTGTAGTGCATATAATGACAGAAAGATGTTTGTATTACAGTCCAACACATCATTAAGGATACAATTGTTATTTAATGTGGCACAATCATCTTTCTACTCTTCATGAAATCCACTTAAGTAATTACTTTTCTTAGCTCATTGGCTCTATGAACTGACAGTTTAGGAAAGTGTTATGTTGAAAGAAATTCTGAATCTCCATTTTTATAATACTTCTTTTTAAGCCTGACTCTTACATGCTACCTGGGATGGCCATCTTCGCGTTTGGAAAACTGGTGAGGAGACTGGGGAGGAAGGGGGAAAGGAGTACTAAAATCTTGCAAAACTGCCTTAAAAAATTAAAATATTAAATGAAAAGCCCAGCTTCCTTTTCTGAACAGTATATCCCTTTTCCCTGATCTTGTTTATGGAACTCACACACATATATATAAATATAAATCAGATTAACTGATCTGTTTTTATGATGCTTAGTCATTTTCGTATCTGTTAGTAGCAGAACGCTAACGCAGCAGTGCAGCACCTTGAGTTGTTCCTAATCTGTTTTTAAGGGGAATAGTTTTACAAAGCTTTGTTTTTCAAGATTTGGGAGAATACCATCTTCAGAAAGTTACTGTGGAACACTAAATAACTTCTTCTTTATTTTCTAATAATTTCTCATTTATGACCTCAATAATATATGGGAGCAGACAAACATCATCTATATACTCAAAGCTCATTCATTTTTTTTTTTTTTCCTGTCATGCATATTTTAATATAAAGTTCAAGACCATTCTGCAGAGCAAGCCCAGCATTCAGCAGACACGGGACTGAAGTGCAACATTTAAATTGCCCAACAGCATGCTTTTTCTTTTTTTGGCATTTTAAACTTTAAGCTCTCTTTCAAAGGATGTTGTAGTCCTCGTGTTTACTAGCATTACAAGGTAAGTCTGAAATACTTTTATCTTATTTGGTAGATCTGTGTTTGATGCTCTTTGTTTGAATGGAAGTGTCAGCTGTATTTTACTTTATTATATAAAAAAGTTTCAGCATTTAATTAAGGGTCAAGTACCCACGGTAGATAAATGCAACAGCTAAAGCATATTTCTGATCTCTCTGAAGACTGCAATCATGAAAATTATTATCATTGAGTAAAACTGGTCTCAATGATGGTGACTGGGAGATGGAATCTGTGTTAGTCAGCCATAATTTACATAATAATGGGTTCCGAGTTTTCATCAGCACCTTTTGTTTGTACAGTGCTTACTGCTACAGTAAATTGTCAAAATGTCATTCCTATCCAATCAGCCAGAAAATATCAACAGTAAACAAGGCGCAAGAAGAAATTCTCTGATTAAAAGTGTGATGGAGGAAACAGTAAAATGGGCCACTATAACAGTTATAGCCATCTTATTCTGATATTTTCAACAACACTGTTGAACAACTTAGGAAACTTATTTTTTAATGAAGCAATGGCATGGGGGGGGGGGTGTGTGTGATGCCATTAGAAGAATCTCAGCAACCAATTAGATAACTGGTTTGTTTACACTTGTGTTTGCTATTACCTGTTTATTTCCTTCTCCATGTGACAATCTACTTCTTGAGGCAAAACAGACTTGGCTAAAAAGTTAGTTACTTTCACTACGGGCTGGGTATCCACAAATCTACAAGAACAGTGCCCAAAAATGACTTAATCAAGGAAAACACTTGAGTCTTAAATGCAAACACCAGCACAAATAAATCTCTTCTCTCCCTTACAAACACACAAAGCCTGATAGTATTTAAGTGGAAATGAATTCAGTGTAACTTTCTGCCACCCTCTAAAATTCACAGGAGTGCAAGGAGAAGAGGAGCATGAATTAATCACAGTGTAGGCTTTATAGCCATCACACTGATATACTATATTAGAATTAAAAGTTTCACATTGTGTTTGAAATAAAAATGAATAAAGTGGCATCCTGCCAATGAGAACAAGAAGCCACCCTTGTGTGGAACTGAAACATTTGGCTCATATAGTACTTAATTTATTTTTGCGAAATGACAAGTTATATGAATATATCTTTAAAACAGAAAGGTATAAACTTAAAAAAAGTTTCTTTGTATTGTGGTTCAGAAAGGTTGACAGAGTCATAGCTTGCATATAAACAGAACAAAACCCAATAAACATTCCTCAAGGAGGGAGTCCAGCACTGTGCTCCTAAAAATCAACAGGACATGATCATGCAGTTGAGTCACCACAGAAAAGACTCACAGTACCTTCTTTTGGAAATAAATAAGGGTTTTAAAATCTATTGAAATGAAGTGTTGACATAAGGAAATATTTTGTAGAGCTTACAGATTTCTTTACCATTCACATTATTTTACTTGGCTACTTTTAATTTTTTCCACTCCTCTTTGAAAATCCTGCATTGTCCAAGCCCTTTCGATTAAGCAGCTTGCCTGAATGAAAGCACTGTGATGATGTGGCGGTGCATCAATAAACAGGGTGCCTCTCAAAGCAGGACAGAATGCTAAGAAATAGGGCTGATCAGCGGTAATTACTCTGACACTTCATGCAGTACAGGGAATTAACTCCTAGGACTTTGGGGTGAATTGAGAAGTAGCAGTTGATGTCCCACATTGTGAATGCCTCAGTTCCTTAGCCCATTATGAGTTTAAATGGAGATGAGAATCCACTGTATATACAGCGAGGGATATTTTTATTTTTTTTTCTTCCCAAGTTAGGAATGTGAAGCAGAATGCAGAAAATAGAAATAATTTGGGATACTGAGCAGGCTGCATTTCCATTTTTTGCTAAGGTCTTCACAGTCATTTTTTCATTAAAACACAAATAATTCAATAAAGAGATGCCGGCAGCAACCATGTTTATGGCAATGCACCCATCATGTTGAGGAAGACACCCATATGCCAAGTTAAGGAAGTGGAATTGCTCTAAGGCAGACCTGCAGAAACTAAGGTACAAAAAAATACATAGCAGGAGGGGAAATACAGCTAAAAAGGCAACTAGTTAGCAGCTGCCACTATGACCTTTAACTGCATCCATGGTAACTGGGCTAAAGATGGAGTTCCATTTTATTATTCTCACACCCACAATGTTAAGCCTGTGAATCCCATTGCAATTTAATGGCTGAAATCAGAAGGCAGATCTGTGTTCATTGGACCAGTGCCGACATCCTCTTAGCTAATGAGTGCAATAAACATTTTCATGCCAGGAAACCAATGCAAGTGGAAATATTATGCCATGCAGAAATCTATCCCCCAAACACAAAGAAATGGTCAGTAAAGTCAGTCCTTTATGATCATTTGCATATACTGTAATTTTTCAGGTTTTAGGCCATGCATATTTGAAACAGGAAGATATTCAACTCATATATTCTTTAATACCGTAACATGCAACAGCATTCACTTTTTATTAAGAATCACATTTTATTAAGAATGGGAAGAATTATGTATTCCGGAGTTAATGATGATAGCTGCCTCTAATTATTTTCCTAAAGGAATATTATGGTTTTAAATAGCAGTTTTTTCTTTCATGCACCTAAAATGTATTTCATCTATTTGCAGGCTATGTACAGTACCATCAGCTAAGCAAAAGACAGTAAACAGCAAACTGTTTCAAAAAGTAAGAGGGCTTTGTTCTAACTTTTGTTGCTATTGTAATGTGACTAATACAGTTTTCTTAAGAATCAGGGACAATAATGTCATATCTTTGTCATGTGAGCTGAAAACAAGACATATATCATCCTTACTTGGGTGGAAGAATCAGAGCAATGACAACAGCAGTTAAAAGGATCGGTGCTGGATGTCTTTGAATACTGAAATACTTCCAGCTCTAAAGTTCTGTAGTAACCTGTAAAATCAATAATGAGAGGTATGGAGTGGAGCTAACATTTGATTTGTAAGCCTTTACCTGGAAAAAAACAGTACATTTGAAGAGTAGCCATTAGTATTTTAAAAATCATAAATATAGTGATTTAGTCACATTGAGCCATTCAGTCATTATCTGTCTTACCCCCAACCTTCCTTAAAGAAGCAGTGCTATTCCAATAACACAGCGGTCCAGGGTGAATAAGAAAACTCTGAATGCATAAATGTGCAGCTGGGAGATGAAGGTCACCAAAATCTCCTTGAACTGTTGGGTAAACCCGCTGTATTTGCTTCAGTGCAGTGTAGTCAAAGACATAAAACTACATTAGTACGTTCATAAAGAGCATTATGTGAAATATCCCTGCCTCTCACAGACAACTTCCTCCTTCATCTTGAAATACTCAGAATTTTATTTTTGTTAAAATCTTAGCCTGGCATAAGGAGAGAGGGCTTAATGACTTCCCCTGACAAGAATTACATGCATTTTTTTTTTCTTATGGAATACTGCCAAATATCCTTTGTAATAAAAAGCTTGAACTATTTTGCTAACAGAAGCCGCTTGTTCTGGTAACTGTAAAGGTCAGACAGAAAATAATTTTGGTGTTTCTTATCTCTTAAAATAATGTCACTTTTTATCATTGTGGTAACATTTTTGGACAACAAAGAAAAGAGAAAACAGAAGATGTGATATCCCAGACCACCAGATACACAATTTTTTAAAAAACATTAGGTTAAAAAAGCTGTAGCCAATTATACCAAAGACTGGAAATGTCACACAAGCCAATGAAATCTCCCTGGTAACATTCAGAAATAATATGCTTTGGATCATACTGTATATTAAATGACAACTGTCAATTTAAAAATGAAGTCCTCTAAAATCTTTGATGTATGACAATTTCGAAGTTGAAACACACTGTTCTTAGCATTTAATATCTTTGAGATAAAAAGCTTTTGACATGTTAACTAATGTGAAGGAATAAGTGCTCCTCTTATTTTGCTAATACAGTACTGGACTGCACTGAGTAGCTTTTTGTGATAAATGTCATAAGAAGCAAGGTGGTATATAACTGTCTTATTTAGTTAAGAGGGATACACATTTGTGGCTATTACATTACATAACAATAGAAAAGGTGAGTTTTTTGATACTAAATATTGTTTTATGTGAAGTATTTCTTTCAGTTAAATGAGCATTTAAGTAGTCAATGATTGTCAATATCATCTAATCCATTTTTCCTTCTGTAGTACTTCATGATTCCGAGGAAGCTGTCAGTGGCTGAATGTGCACCATTCCAGGATAAAAGGTCTGTTGAAATGCATGCTAGTTGTCCTTTTATTGTGATTTTTTGTTTGTTTGCTTGTTTGTTTGGTTTGTTTTCAATCATCCACAAACTCTAGCTTCAGGCATCTAGCCTATGTGGCTCCAGGTAGCTGAGGAAATCACCTAGTAGCACTGGGTGGTAATGCTGGGCTCCTCACTTCAGCTTGGCTCCCAGATTCATCAGATACATAAGATGCTTGTTGCTGCTCTGTGAGACCTCAGCAGCTGAGGCAATGTCTCAAATCCATGTGCCTTTGTCTAGGGAACAGCTGAAAGTCTCCTGTTTTGACTACAACTCAGTGTTGTATCCTATCAGGTTTGTCTGTGTAAAGACTTTTCTTGCCACTGAGGCAATGGAATTCAGCAATGACATTTAGACAAGTGCTGACCCTGGGAATGTCTAAGCCATAGATGACTAAATAATATGAAGCTGGTTCAGCAGAAACGTTTTAGGGTCTGAATTTTGAGTTGTCTAAATTAACAACCTGCAAAGCAGATCATATATCTAAATAAATAGTTAGCTTCTCAAGATTTTCATAGTCCTTAATGAATTGTATGTATTCTAATTGTTAGGCACAGTGTGGCTAGGGTTTTGTGGCTCTGGAAAACCTCATATTGAAGGTTTACACTGATCAGTTGTTGTAAGAATACGTCTGAAGGTAATTTAAAGACAAATCTGCCCCCAAAAAGGAAACATCCTAAACAATGTAGACCTCACCAACTGCTGCTATTGGACACTTAGGAAGAGATCAGCTCCTGAACCTCTTTTAATTAACAGTATAGACATAGGCTAGGAACTCTGCAGTATATTGCCTCAGATCAGCTGTGGACTTTTTTTTTTTCAGTTACTTTACTGAAGAGCAGACCACAGGTCGACCATAGCAAGACTAGGATGCTTTATGAAGTCCTTCAGTAAATCATTATAAAAATACTGTAGTCACTGGAATAAAATGAAATAACATATGAGATGATGGTGCCTTGGTTGTGAAGATGGCAATAATTATAGAATCATAGAATCATAGAATAGTTAGGGTTGGAAAGGACCTTAAGATCATCTAGTTCCGACTGCCCTACTATGGGCAGGGACACCTCCCACTAAACCATGCCACCCAAGGCTATGTCCAACCCAGCCTTGAACACCACCAGCAATGG
>JASSUY010051035.1:9426-24318 GCA_032466535.1 Forpus xanthops | reverse complement strand
AGTGGGAGGTGTCCCTGGGCATGGCAGGGGGGCTGGAACTAGATGATCTTAAGGTCCTTTCCAACCCTAACTATTCTATGATTCCATGATTCTCCCTTGTCCTGTCACTACATGTCTGTCATGAGTTCAGCAGCAGCAGTCATTTTTCTCCTTCATTGTAGCTGGTGCAGTGCTGTGTTTTCAACTTTTGGCCTGGGAACAGCCCCGATAACACCAGTGTCCTCAGTTACTGCTTGGTAATGTTTTGGTTTGACCAAGGACTTTCTGAGTCTCATGCTTTACCAGGGAGGAGGGAAGCTGGGAGGAAGCAGAGACAGGACACCTGACCCAGACTGACCAAAGAGGTATTCCATACCACACCATGTCATGCCCAGGATGTAAAAACTGAGGATAGAGACCCGGAAGGTTGGGGGTGCACTGCTTGGTTGGGCTGGGTATAGGTGGTGAGAGACTGTATTCTTTCTTTGTATTTGCCTTATCATTATTATTATTGGTGGTAGCAGTAGTGATTTGTGTTATACCTCAGTTACTAAACTGTTATCTCAACCCGTGGGAGTTGCATTCTTTTGATTCTCCTCCCTATCCCCCAGGGACTGGGGGAAGAAAGAGGGGGGAGTGAGCAAACGAACTGCATTGAGGGCCTTAAACCACAACAATGTCCTTCTAAGAATCCCCTCTCCAGATTTCTTGCAGGCCCCCTTATTTACTGGTAGGCTACCAGAAGGTCTCCCCTGAGCCTTCTCTTCTCCAGGCTGAAAAGCCCAACTCTCTCAACCTGCTTCATAGTAGAGGATACCTAGCCTTCTGATCATATTTGTGGCCCTCCTTTGGACTGACTTACTTGGTGAAGAATAAATATGTGTGGGTCCTACATGCATTTGAAATGGAAAATCTCTGTCTTTGAAAGGAATGACTGACCTAAGTTGATGGCTGAAGTTTTAAGAAGGGGAAACTCTGGAAGCTTTCTTGTGTCCAGACTGGCGGCTTTGAGCAACTCTAGAGACTGGGATATATCCTTTGGAGTAGCAGTTACAGTACAAAGTTGAAAGAGGAATGAACTTGCCCTTTTTCTCTGTGTTCATCATTTGAGCTGACTTCTTGTCTCTTACTCCAGTGTAAATTTGCAGGAACTATGTTGGAGCAAAGCTTGTCTTCCAGTGTGACAGAACTAAGATCAGAAGTTCAGCATCCAGTACTAACACAGGTGCTCTACATCCTTCTTCCTTCATTTTCACCATTCCTGGTGAACTATGGCAGTTTTAACCCAAAATTGTTTTTCTCCCACCTAAAAATTATAATTAGGGAGAACAGTGGAGAAGGGAGGAAGGGGGAGAAAAAGAAGGAAAGGCTTACCTTTATTTTTTTTAACAAATGTTTCTCCTAATAGTGAAAGAGATGATCAATCAGAACTATCAATAAAACTTTCATAGAGAATGCTTTTTTTTTCCCTTCTCTCTTACGTTTTTATTCCCTATCTCCTAACTTGACAAACAGGGAGGGCTATGACCGTCCATTCATTTTCCATCAAGTTCCAGAATCATTTTGTCGTTACTGCATTCAGATACTCTTTTGTTCACCCTTGGGATATTCGTCTGTGCTTAGAGACTTGGGTGTAGGTTGAGCTTCAATCACAAATACACTGTGCATGAACCCTTTCCACAGGGCTTCATTTGAGTAAATTGATATTTGATAAAAAAGTTTGTACACAGGTGCAGTGCAGGGTGGTTTGTAGCTGCACACAATGTTTATCACAAATGTCACAGTGCCTCTTTGTATGGAATTTGTATGTTTGTAAGGTAAGAACTCACCTATTCTGAATTTGTATATAAAGAATGTAAAAGGCATGTGTTTGTCACTGGGCCAGGTGTGAAGTATAGTGATTATGAAACAGTTAACTATTTTATGATATGTTTTATATAGTGTGCCTGGGTAAACAAATATTTTATATGGTGATTGTATTGCATATTTTGATTATACATTAAGAATATACTTGGGGACGCAAGTACTAGCATTGGTAAGAAATTACGTCTTTAGCACAATCCAGCCACATTGCTGTAGGAGCTGGCTGTGTGAAATGGACAAGCTTTTGAATTAGCTGATATTGGAAATAGTCTTATAGACAGAAGAAAGCAACATTAGAGTGGAATATATTGTAGTGGAATAGTGGAATGTGGAATTTATATAATTATCATTAAAGAGAGAATAGAAACTATTTTGTTTAGCTCTGTCATAGCAATTCTTTTACCAGGACAGTCAGTACAAAGGAGGAACTGAGTACTTAAAAGTGTGTTGCCATAAAGGTGGGCTGGTTTCAGTAGCTGGTTTCACAACTATCCCTGAATGATTAAGATATTTAATCCCTGGTTTGTGCCTCCACTTTTGATCAGGCCTTTTCTTCTAACTAGGAAGGATTCTTGCTGACTTTGTTTATTGAACCTCAGCAATGAGGTAGCCTTGTTTGATGACCACTGAGAAGTCAGCAGTGCTATGCGCTCATTCTGTCTACATCTTAGATCCAGCTCTACACCTAGAGACCATATATCTCCTCTATGGCCATGTTACCCAGCATTCCCATTTCTTCTGCAAACGGGTAATGCGAATGTTACTGTATTGAGCAAATGATGCCATAGACAAATGTAACAGTGTTAACAGATTATAGCTATATTTCGAACCTGGTCAAATTCTGTGCTGTTTTTCTATCCATTAAGCATTTAATGTAACCTCTATCATGAGAAAAAATCATTTGCACTTCTCAAAGATTCTCTCCCCACAGTATTTTTTCTGACAGATGACATGGTTAAAGTTTCAGTTGTTTTTTATGGTTTAATACCAAGATAAGGAAACAGCTTTTTCGCTTCCCTCTTCTACAGCTCTTGTTACTCATCTAATCTGCCTCTGCAGTGCAAAATACCAGTTGTTTTAACCTTGTGTAATAAGACACTTCCAATAACAGTGCTAAAGACACAAGAAATGTTTTCCTTGGAAGTGTAATTTTCTTTTTGTACAAAAATTAACACTACAGAAGACATGTTTCTGACTGTCTGGCAGCAATTAATCGGAAACTCCTGAGTACTAATTCATTGGAATCAGTTTGGAGTGTGTTATCAGATTTATTTTTAATTGAGTGATCAGACTTATTTTCTTTGCACAGATAAATTTCCTAATATTTCTGGTTAATTGTCTTTGGTTTGAAAAGGAACATTTTTAGCATTTAGCTTGTTAGGTTTTTTTTTGTGGGTTTTTTTTTTGTGTTTTTTTTTTTTTGCTTATTAATTACACCAATGAGGTTCAGACAATACTGGGTCTAGGAGGCAAAAAAGCCTTTTATCCTATTTGTATCATTTCAGGCCAGGCAGCTGTGCCCCAAGTCTCCTTCTGTTCCCTTGCCAATAACTGCTACTAACCTGAATGGGAGGAATCACTTTCTGCCTCCTTTGACTCTGTCTTTATCAGCACTGATGCTTTGAGGGCAGTAATAAAGAAGCACTATCTTAATGACATCAGGAATGACCTTAATGGACTGGGAGATTGTTGTTAGGAGTAACTTGTTTGTGATTAGTTTTGGAGTAAGGGCAGTGGATCTCATATACACAGTAGAGAACAAGCCAGGGAATTACTGACTACTTAGCTAAGGGAGCAGGGAGAAATGTGAACAGAAGGATTCTGTAGACCCTTAGGGAAAACAGTCTTCATGAATGAAACAAAATGAGTTAATTTTCTTGAAACTGCAGCCTCTTTTGCAGGCAATACACATCCAAGCTTGAGAATCAAGACAAACATTATAGGACACCTTGATTAATTCCATGAGTACCAATTGTGTCATTTTGGGTTTTATACTACAGAAAAGATTTACTTTTTTTTTCCTTTCACCTGATAATTGCTTTGCTTGGGTTCTCAAGTTTCTTTGTGGTATCTTTTACCCAGTACACATACAGGAATTACTAGTTTTCCTGACTAAAATTCTTCTAACCATGTTGATTATCTGCTAATAGCTGAAGGTGAATTCCTTAGGTAAAATGAATATGCCTGAATAATATTCAGTCTAGCAATAGATCCAGCCCCCCCCTGAAGTGGCATGTCCACCTTTTCTTATGATTGAAGAGCTTTTGGTTGTCATCATTTCAATTATCCCCCAGTTTACAAACAGGTGTAGGCCTAATAATTTTGGATCTGGCATACGATTGTTGGAACTGACTTGATGACAAGATTTAAAAATTAAAAAAAAAAAAAATGCTTAAGCCATTTACTTTATTCTTTTCCTATCTGAGCTGCTTTAGAGACGTTGTGCTTCCAGAAAGCAGAAAATAGATCAAGGGAAGAAAGCACAGCATTTCAGAATCTGTAATTTGCATTTTTTAAATGTAAATAAATACAAATATAAATATAAAATAAATATGTGCTCTTCCATATATATTTGAGTGGCTTAGACATTTTAAAGTGTAGACATTTACTGGTTTTTTGCCAGTTATATCTGGCTTTGGGGCTGGCTTGTATGAAACAAATTAGTGCCGTCATCTTTGTTCTTATGGCTGATTTGCTTTAATCAAGTGCCACTGTAACAACAAGAACTCTTCTTCATCAGAACATCTGAGACTGCCATTGTCAATTGCGAACTGAACTGCGTTCTCCCTTTTGGAAGACGCCTTTTGGCCACAACTGGTGAGTCAAATGCGTGGGTCATTGCAAGGGAATGTCTGCGTAAGCTCTTTTAAGGAAAAGACGTAAATCTCCAAAGATCCCAGTCTGGCACCTGGCTTAGTCGTTCTAACCACTTGATATCAAGAATTCTTGTGTAGTTTTAGAAATCAAATGTTTTGAAAATCAAACTGCTTTTTCCATATCCTGTGTTCCTTTGCATATTGCCTTGAAATGCAGCCAGCAAACTACTGCGTAACCCAGAGAAGAGGTTGCATCCTCAATTAATCCTCAGTTAGATCATGGTTGTTGTTATATCATCTTGCACACTGCCATTAGGAGCTTCCCTGGCTGAACTGCAGCGAGAAGTCAAACACTTAGACAACAGGTGAGCAAGAGAAGCTGGTACAGTACAGTAAGTGACTTAGCATCACAGACTCTGAGATTAAAATGGTCTACTGTATTAATCTTACCTTCTCCCCTCCAAAAATGCAGATTGCTTAGGTGCTGACTCATTTACTTGCCTCTGTTTTACCTTGCATCAAAGCTGGGATTTTGGCCCTGACAACCATGAGCCATAGCCCCCAGTGTTGTAAGTAGGTCTAGAACATACTCCATCTCTTTGAAAATAAAATTGTACCTTCTAAGCATAGCATGTAAGTCTACCATAACCTTTCATGAGGAGAAAAAATTGATCTAAAGAGTGAGGTGGTTTTTGCTAGGTCATCTCCTTATCACACTGACTGTTTTGAAGCTAGCTTTTATTTCATATTGCATCTAATTCAAATAGAAATGAATTCATTATTATTCAGCTGCATTATAGTTGTCATCTAGATAGTCATGAAGAGCCATAATTTGTCTTTGATATCAAATAATCCACAGTTCAGAGTTAAAAACTTTAATCAGGGTTTTTGTGTGTGTGCATTTGTTTCATTTTGCTTTTATTTTCCTTTAACCTTATATTATTGACTTATAAAAGAAGAGTACTAATATTTGTAAGTAAATGGAAATATTTTTTTTGCATGTGGATATTATCCTTCAGATTCATTGGATAAAATTACAGTCATAGGACTTTTTTCTAGGACTTCTTAATCCTTAATGAAAGCCAAATTGGTTTTGCCCTGAGGCAAATGTGTGGAAGCAACAATCATGTACAAAAGAAATTAAATGATGACCAAATTATTCAGTTCCTTCCTTACCTTGGCTGAGATTTATCAGTCTTTAATAGTTCCCCAGAGCCAAAACCTTGTTCTTGTAAGTATTCATGGCTTGCACTTTAGATCCTGGGATAAAGTCCCTCATACTAAGCAGCAGTAGACTTCAGGCCTTTTTTAGGATTGCTCAGTGGAGTAGAATACAGCATGAACATGATACTTTGAGGAGTCTGGGACCAGTAAAGCCTGGTTTACTTTGTGGGTAAAGTTGGCAAATAAGTAAATTTAGTGTAATAAGGGGCTTAGCATGTACCAAGTTTTTCTCCTAGTTTGGGATCCTTAATGGCTAGTGAGTTTGAAGTCAGGCTGTTGTTCTTCCTGCTTTTAGGGCATTGACCATCTGCCTCCACACAGATGCCTAGGTCCTTTAAAATTGTGTAACTTCATTTATCATTGAGGCTTTTCATGTCTTGTCCTGCTGAGCTGAAATTGGTCTGGAAGTTATAAATACACACATGCAAACACAGATAGGCATGACCATGCACAAGCACTCAATGAATATGGTGACGTGAGCCTTCTGAAGCCGTAAACAGGGTTAACAAGATGGTATGGACAGAGAAAAGATTATAGCTGAGAAGTTCTGGGCTTAAACTGAAGTGCTTGTCTTATTTTTGGTAATATACAGGACATAGTCTAAATGAGTTTCAGTCTGGCTCATCACTATGTCACCACAATTTTTTACACTCTCTTTGTATGCCCTGAGCAGGACTGACCAGCTAAAACAGTGACATCTCCCCTTTGGTCTGCACTGATTGTACCTCACTTGACAAAGGCTTACATGGATTTTCTTTTTCCAATGAAATCTCTGTAACAGCACGTTCCCCAGCATGTGTACAGATGTCTGGATTTCATCTTCAATGGTATTACTGATATTGTCATACTTTAATTATAATTTTTATTTGGGAAAATGCCACACAAGATGGTCTCAGGAATTGCCCTGAAAGTTAGTAGGACAAACACTTCTCCTGGGTAACATCAAAGAGAAGAACACACACATCCAGCTCTGTGTGGCTTAACATCAAAGACCCGGGAAATCATCAAAAGCCTTTCCCACCTTCTTTAGCCTTAGGGACACTTCCTGGGCTGCTTGTGAGCTTTGGCAGAAGTTGTTAGCATTTCTCTGAATGGTCTTCCTCGTACTTGCCGAATTCTTTGGAATCTAGTAATATAATATCACTGTTTGCTATAAGTAAAATTTCTTGCCATCATCTCAGTTCTAAAGTTACAGGAAGCAAGGACTATAGCACTGCTTAAACGCAGTAATTCCTGCTGTTTTCAGGGCTGTTCTTTCTGAATATCATTGAGTTTGTGTATTTTTTTTGCCTTAGATCTGCTTAGCTCTGGAAGAAAAACCAAAACCAAAACTACAACACAAAAACAATTTAAACTTGATTTACGAAAGCTGTAATTCCATAATCTCTTGATATCTAATTTAAGATAGTGCTCTGCTGTAGGTACCGAAAGGGTTCCAGGGGTCAGATGTGATAGCAGCTGTGACTGAAACCAATAAAAGGAGGATGAAGGATTTATTCACTGATAAGTTGCTTTCCTTCAAAATAAAATTATCCAAAACCTTTATCTGTTGGAACAAGGAATGGATTTCATAGATGAAAGATTAACAAATATTGTGCTATACTGCTAACAGTTTTGGGTCTCAGTACTTTCGCTACAGGTTCATTCGCAGCTGCTTGTGGATCACTATACAGAATTCAGTGACGCTCTGTGAGTTTCATAAGTGATGTAAGGGACACTAAAATTTATTGGTTGTCCTGTGATCTTCATCTAGTTTTAACCATTTCATTCCACTTAATTAAAACCTAAATAAACACATATTACTTCATCCATTCCTATGAAAAAGCTTTTTCTTTTTCCCAGAATTTTCCCCCACTTGACAACCAGATTTATAGGTAGGCATTGACAGAAATGACAATTTCAATGATTTGAAGACACTTTCATGTCTTTTTTTTTCCTTTATTTTCACATTCATTTCAGCCTTCACCTCTGCAGTGTACTTTGAGTAGTCACAAATTAGTGATTTTAGTTTGAGTAGACATCCAACTGATGAGCCAGTCTGTGTGCTCTCTCAAAATGAAGTACCAGAGTACTTTGTTTCACAGAGCAAAGCAATTGTGAGCTGAGCTGTGGGATATGAGAAGACATGAAGAAGTAAGTGGTGGTTTCAACACTGGGAGATGAGTTTACATCACAGATCAGTTAACGCATTATGATGCTATTGCGGTAAGTTTAACTAATAATGAGAATTGCTTAAATGGAGGTGAATGTTCCCTTTTCTTACTCCATGTCATTAATACCACATGTGGATCATTTATTCTCATGAGTTCACCTTCTCTGACTTCGTTTTCACATTGTTTGAATTTATGTGCCATTCATATGCCATCTATAGCAGTATATTTCCCCACTTCCCCACTTTATTCAGTTCACTACATTTTGCATTGATCTGGGGACCGACCCAGAGCTCTTAAAATCATTGGTCTAAATCTGTGTGTGTGTCTTCAGAAGAACAAGCCTTCAGTCCTAAGCAGAGATCAGAAACAAAGTATATGCATGACTAAGCGGTATATACAGACTAGCTGAGTTCCAATGGAGCTATCAACTCACCATGAATTAATTGAGGAGTAGGAACCACCTTGGCAGGTGTTTTGAAGTTATCCTAAAAGAAAAGAAAAGGAAGAAAAAAATCTAACATCAGGCGGTCTTCTATGCATCAGAAAGAAAAGATAAAAGGAAGCCAGGAGAGTGAACACATCTCTGCTTAAATGAGCAGTGCTAAAATAGGGTGATGACAATGACATGACCTATAGCTCTTTAGTAATGAGAACATCCTTCATGTGCAGTGTGTGTTTGCCTGTTCTGGGCTGAAGTCAAACACTGCCTCAGTCAGTTTTTAATGCCCTGGCTACTATACAGAAAACAGAGGCTGGGCAATGTGCAAAATGTTTGATTTCTGAAATGACTATGCTTCAGGTAAGTACCACAGGATGATAAAACATGAGTTTACCACAGAGAGCTATTGTCTGTTTTCTTTTTACATTCATGCCTAATTACATTTGGTAATATTCAGTCAATAAGAAGTTTCACATATAGGCTAAAAACTACATTTAAGAAATTTTGGGATGTTGAAACAAAGTCTTATTTATCAAAACTTCTAGCAGCTCTTTCCTGCTGTGAGGGAGCTGACATCATGTTATGCCTGCTGGTGAGCTGCAATAGGAAAGCTCTTATCAGCTGTGCTAAAGCAGGCATGGAGAAGTGCACTTTAAGTTTTTAATTTGTGGGGGAGTTACTGATGTCCTGTTTAGACTTTCACATAGGTAAAAAGCTCCTAGTGCTGCTTCCCTTTGTTGCTTCAGTGTGTAGCAAAGACATAGGCACCATTTTTAGAAAGTGATCAGAATTTAGAAGGCAGCACAACAACAGACTTAATCATCCTACCGCAGTGTCACCATGGTGATTTTCATTACAACCAAATGAATGAATCTAATTTATTCGTGGTTAATTTTTTTACCATGCTTGCCTGTATGGAAATTTCACAGAGCCACAAAACAAGCCCTTGGACTACATGTTAAACTTACATGAATGAGAATGTTTCTTGGCACTGAAGCCAGCTAGGGGCAGCAGTTAGGTGTAGCAAACCGTCTTAGCCTGTAGTTACAGAGTGGCTTCGTGCAAACTCCGTGCTGTGATGATCCCCTGGAACAAGAATAACTGCCAGTCAGGGCTCGGGACCTCTCCAAAGAAGTGCTAGTTAGAGTTGGCTAAATTAGTGCTGGGGAATATCATCTGCGGTTTGCAAACAGATAGGGTCCCGTGCCAGTGCAGTCTGGGGTGTACGAAGTTGAAGCTGAGTTGAACTAGATGATTGACAACCCGCTGGGTTTGCTTTATTTGGCATTGTCTGTGAGATAATTGCTCATTTGTTACTCTGGGTGTCATATGTGAAGCTACATGGACAAATCTGATTCTCAAATTCTAAGTATGCACGCTTTAGTCACAGTGAATAGTAAGAGTTCAATCAGTACAGCTACAGACATTTTTGCCAATTGCATTTATTTTTGACATTTTTTTTCCTTTGCGTAATACTGTCGTCAACTTTCTACTTGTCTGTATTTGCTGTTGCTGCTTTGTTTCTGTTTTCATCGTGGTGCAGTTGGTACCTGATATCTGGGAGATCTGAACAACCTGAGCCTAAGTTTTAAAATGAAGACCAGCCTCTCCAATAAAAAATGTGTGAAGACATACAAGAAATAACAGGTCTCCATAGAAAGTCCTAAGCTCCTTCCAGGCTATCTGCAGTAAGTACAGCTTGCACCATAGCACTTACAGAACACAGCTGTTAAAATAAATCATCCCTTGGGTTTTTCTTTTGCCCATTATACAGCAACCTGTCTCCCACTTTGTCTCTTCTTTGTACTTAGGGCTTTCATGGTTTGTTACAATTTTTCTCCATTTGTACAGACATTGCCAAATATGTCTATAGAGAGAGTAATTTCATTTTTAATTCATTTTAGTAATGCCACTTTTTTTTGCAATCCCCTGTGCAGTTTTCTCTGAACAGCGGACCTATTTGTTTTATACATGCATTATGTGGAAGAATATGACACAGCGCATGATGGGTTTAGACTTTAATAGTCAGAGATGTCTATAAATAAAAAGCCTTTGCAAGTAATGTTGAAGATCATTGCTTCCCCTGCCAAGTAAAAGGCCACACTGTGATGAACGCTATTTACAAGACAATAAGATCAGGAGACAGCTCTTTATTAAAGCCTCTGCTAACAGGTTTTTAGGCTTTTATCAGACCCTTGATCTTTCTCCCTAAGTTTTGATGTAGGCTACAACAGGTTTCACATGAAAAGGATTTTTGACCTTTCCTTGTGTTAAATAATAACCACAGAATATTTTATCATAGATACCTTGAATTATTAATGCATGTCAATTCAAACACTGTAGTTCCCTGCTAACACTTTTATAAGCAGTTTATTCCCCTGTGTCTACTTTATATTTGAAAAAAAATAGACTCTCCTGCAAAAAAATAGCCGAAAGCCAGCTGAGTACCCTACAAACACAACAGAGGTAGATTTTAAGAGCATTTTAAGTATGATATTTATTTAAACTGTAGTTGTATCTCATGCAGATTTCTAAGAAGTCTCTGGACATCAAAGAGTTTCTGTATGTGTTCTTGACACATAGAGAGAAAGATCTAAAATAAGTTTATTCTATTTGTTCTGTACCATTAGTACAAGAGATTAATTACAGAAAACTAATAGGAAGTATCAGTCTTCACTTTTGTCAGAAGTGAGATGTGAATAGTTGTAGTGCTCCCTAGAAGAGAAAGGTTGATGGTAACTTACTTATTTTATGAATCGACTAGAGGTGGAACAAGTGTTCATTTATATACCTGTCAAACCACTAGCATACCACTTTCTGAAACAATCCAAAAAATCTTCTTTCTAGCAAGCAACATCACAGAGAGATTCCAGCTCCAATGAGTCACTCTAACAGACATGCAAATACATTTTTTAAAGCACCGTTCTGCTTGGTTATGGTGACATTCTTAGCAACCTGTATATGTGCAATAATTACAAATATCCAACCATGAAAATGTGGACGGGTATGAGAAAGAATAATGTACGATTTCAGCATTGTTTAAAAACTTTAAAGCTCTGTTTATCTTGGAAATGGGTCTCATAACAAGTAAGGGCCATTAGCAGGGCTTATGGTAGTGGAAATGTTATTAGTGATCCTAACTAGACATTTTCTTCTCTGCTCTGTTGCAGTCTTTTTACGAATATACTTCCAAACCCATTTCACAGCACTCTATTTAACTGCCAGACATACATGTGAAGAAAGCAACAAAAGGCAGACAAACTCTCAAATTAAGAATTAGATACAGAGCTCAGGAAACCTTTGGCTTCTTAGATTTAGCCTGGGATTCATTTGTTTGAGTCTTGGGGTCTATGGATGAAAGCCTGCATAGTGGGCTCTGCTGGAAAACTCTGTCTGTTGGGCCTCTGTTTTCCTCTGTGGCATGCAGAGAAACACAACAAAACTGGGAGATCCTCAGTGCTGAGCTAGCAACTGGAGAGAACTGAAATTGAATTTGTGGCAAGATCCTATCACTTCCTAATTCCATTTAGGCCAGAACTGTTGATGTAATAGCCTATTTTGAGGTCTTTTTGAGCTCACAGTTCTTGGTTTAAATAAGGAAGTATGATAACAAATAAAAGTAGTAATAGGAATGAAACCAACCACCTTGAGTTCACAAAAAGGTATCAAGATTTCCCTGTAATATCGTACAGGATAAAACCTGCAAGCTGAGCTTGAACTTTCGAACAGAGGTTTGAAAAAATCCCAGCTTAATATAATAGTCCCTGTGTACTCAGTTGAGCCGCAGCAATGTGTTGTATTTTGGCCTAGAATATCCCCACATTGCTGTTTTACATACTATCTATCTATATAAACTGTTGTAGAATGCATTAAAAACAGTATCTGCTCTTTTGGTTTCTTAGTGATTTATATCCTCTTTGTATGTGTAGAAAGAAGGAAAGGCTGGTAATCATCAAGTCTGTATCATATGTGAGGATGGACTTTGGCTGTATTGTACTGAGAGCTGTCTGGAGGAGATACACTTAGCTTTTTCCAGTTATCATGGTCTGTAGTTAATGAACCTCATTTGTGAAGCAGCTTAACACATGAGTTTGAAACAGTGTTCTGATTCACCACATTGAAAATCAGCTAAGTCATATGAACTTTTTTAAAGGCTTTCTAGGTGCTGGGATTCAACATTGCAAGCATCTCAGGTACTAATTAAATCTTACTGTTGCTTGATGAGCTCATACTTTTGTACTGTGAGAATTCTTTTCATTGTGTCAAAACATAATCCATTAATCTTTCCAGTGCAAATGTATTCATTAGTAAGAAAAAAAAATACCATAGGAAATCTGAGGAGCACAGAATCCCTTTCATCTTAAACTAAGTAGGTGTTGCCTCAAAATTTTGAAATAGCTTAATTGACTTGTCACTGCCAACACTACCTTTTGATAGATGATATTGACTGTTGTGGTTGAAGAGGAAATAGGTGAACCAGGGTGCCATTTTTCTGATTTCTGACTTGTCAGTTATTTAGTAATAAATAGGATGATCAAATGAGGGATCATTTGGTGTCAACCAGTCAAACAATAAGTAATAAACCCTTGAGAAAGTCATCATGAGGAACTTAATACTTGTGAGTACTTTGTCCAGCATCAGGGGTGAATCAATACAAGTGCTGGCACAGAATACTGGATAACATGGCATCATTTTTACAGATAAGCTCTCTAAGAGAAATTTATCAAATCATGACAATCCACCTAGGCTCAAAATGTTGAGATAATTCAGTGTATCTGTACCAGCTCATCTTCCCAAGCAACCCTGGTACCACTGAGAGGAGTAATTAAATAAGAATTTTACTTTCTTCTGTCCTAAAAGAAAAGAATTGTTTTGTCTTTTATATGACTTACTGATTTAGGTTTGCTGAGTACGTTTTGCTTTCAGTAATCTAACAATTCACATGCACAGATCTTTTGCAGGGAAACTTGACAGACCTGGAAAAACATCCACAAATCTCCTTCTTTTAATTATTTTATTTTTTAGAACGTTGTTCATAGCAACTTTGTCACACTTCTGCCAGGAACTTTATGTATTAAAAACAAGCTGTGTTTTGGAGAATATTTTTGATATTCACTGATGTAATTTGACATATCAAAGGATACCGTAAAGTTATATTCCTGTCAAAAGCATATTTTCTTCAAGCAGACTACTTTTGAAATGCTGCACTAGATATGCATGCAGGAGAGCTTTCCAACAGAAAACAAAAAAGCTTGAAAAGATTTGACCTAAAAAAGAAACACCTTCCCTGCTAAGATCTGCCAGGCCTTTAGGCATCAGTTCAGTGCTCTTCTGCAGAAATGAGGTCTGGTTATCACTTGTGTAAGAGGGAGCAGCAGTGCCTGACACCAAGGAGAGCAGGGGCTGGGATTCATTACCCTCCTGGTGCAGGCAGGCCTCTGCTGGCCTTCTGGGAGGAAAAACAAGGAATATGCAGCATGCAGTGCTTTGGCTCTGCTGCATACATCTCTTGGTACGGCATCCAGCAAACTGCTTGGCTGTGCAGGGGAATGGGAAAAGAGAAGATGAATGTGTCCTGACAAAGGAGTGTTGTTTTTGGCAGTGTGCAGCCTGAAGGTTCCCAAATGCTCAGAAGCCACTTCCCAGACCCCTGCTGAATGGCTCCACTTCTCAGCTGCTCTGTACTGACTTATAGCTACAGAATGCCATCTTCCCCTAGATCCCAAATTGTAGGGATGCTGACTCTCAAATTGGAACTCATGCTAATTATTTTACCAATAAACCTTTTAAAAATGAGGCTGTAAGTCAGGCGTGATCCTTTCTTCCATTTCTTTTTTGCCTTTTTTTTTTTCTTTAGAAAAGTATCTATGTGAGAATATATGTCAAGTTGCCCATTTAGATATTCCGTAGGTAATATCATTAAACTGTTAAAGGCTAAGATGGAAATAGCAGTGGTATAACAATGTTCTGAGAATGTAATATCAGTGACCAGCAAAAATATAGGGAATTTTTAGTGTAAAAGGACATTCTCAGCTCCACTCTAGGTTGCAAAGGTGATGAAATATTTGTGCACCGTACAAGGAGATACTGAGTAGTGCAGAGCTTTCATGGGCTGTGGCTACATGGAGGGTAATTGCATATACCATGCACTTTGTTGGCAGAAGTGGTGGAAATTATAATTTTTTACAGATTTGTCAACAGTATGCCTGATCATAGAATCATAGAATAGTTAGGGTTGGAAAGGACCTTAAGGTCATCTAGTTCCAACCCCCATGCCACGCCCAGGGACACCTCCCACTAAACTGTGCCACCCAAGGCTACGTCCAGCCCAGCCTTGAACTCTGCCAGCAATAGAGCATTCACAACTTCCCTGGGCAACCCATTCCAGTGCCTCACCACCCTTACACTAAAGAATTTC
>JASSUY010051032.1:0-15602 GCA_032466535.1 Forpus xanthops | reverse complement strand
GAAAAAATTCTTTACTGTAAGGGTGGTGAGGCACTGGAATGTGTTGCCCAGGGAAGTTGTGAATGTTCCATCACTGGAAGTGTTCAAGGCTGGGTTGGACATAGCCTTGGGTGACATGGTTTAGTGGGAGGTGTCCCTGCCCATAGCAAGGGGGGTGGAACTAGATGATCTTAAGGTCCTTTCCAACCCTAACTATTCTATGATTCTATGTACCTTTTCTTTGGTTTCACAACATACTCCTGCTGAAACAGTGTGTTTTCAAGATTTGAGTGAAAACAAATTAACTTCCCCTTAGATGAACATTGGCAAGCCTAAGCCCCACTGCCACTGGGTTACATTTTCAGGTCTCTCTGTGGAAAGAAAATTTCTAATTTTGGGGTGTTCCCCTCCCTATCCTTCAGTCATGCTTATGGCATACAAGTTAGACACATTTATATTGAAAACTTTGGTAAGAGTTCTCATAGCCTAATTATTCCCTATCAAAGTATAATAAATTCTATATAGTTTGCATAGGCTTCAAGAGATTGTAGATTATTATTATCCCTTTTTGACCTTGACAGCCAAAAAATTTTGATACGTGCATGTTTTTTTTAGTGTAATGGAAAATAACTGAAGGAGGAGTCAATGAGCAGATCCTGTTTGTTTACAAAAGACACTAAAAGTCACATTCCTCCTTCCATGGCATAAATTGTGAGAAAGGATTGCTCTACAGAGCTGTGCACTCCATCGCCCATCTGACCAGCACCCAGCCCAAAAATCTCTCTCTAGGTTTTCCTGGGGTTATTTTCACCACGTATTTTGCACTGCTATCTCTGAGGTTTCATGCCCTTTCTACAAATGTGTTTTACAAAAACACCTCCAAAGCTTTAGCATATATGTGCCACATGTGCCTGTTTCATACACAAACACATGTTTGGGTTTTGCCTGGTGGCTGCTATCACTTAAGCTATGTGGTTTCAAAAATGTCTTCTGACAACTATTGTAGTAAACAAGTGGCACTTCTACTTAGCCCCTAATGTTACACAACTGGAATTCATTATATGGTTTTCTCTGCTTTGTTTTAGGCTTTGAAAGAACGCATTTGCTACATAGTGCCCCAGGCAGTTCATAAGCAACAGGGCTCAAGACCAGCATGACAGAGATTACAGAATCATGGAATATTCAGAGATTATATTAAAGTTACAAAAACTATGTGTATATTGTTGTATATCCTGGTGATTTTTCTCCTGTCTCCATGCGTAAGATATAAAGTGCTTCCTGCAAAAAAATGAAGCCATTGGTGGGTAATTAATGCAAACTCTGGATGTTAAAGTAGGATGAGTCATTAGAAGATTGCCCACAAGAGGAGGCAAGGGGAAATCTCACCTATTAGTCTAGCCTGACTCAAGGTCAAATTTAACTAACAAAAGGTCTGAAATGGAGTAAGATAAAGGTCTTAGCCTAAAGAATACAGTCACATGTTTAAAAACTGATGGCATAAAACTAGGCAGAGGAGCATTCCCTCTCTCTTCCCACTCTGTGAGGACATATGCAGAGCCTGAAGTCCTCACTGCATTGTAGAAACCAGCAAAATAAAAATACAATTAAGCTGTTTCTTTTTAAAGATAGGATTTCCTTGAAGTACTCTTGTTTTAACAGGTAGCCCGAGAGTGGGGTGATCCACTTCCCTCTGTTCTGTGGACCCGATAGAAACAGGGCATCAGCCCTTGGCCTATGTGTTGTGGTTTAAGCCCAGCCAGTAACTCAGAACCACACAGTCCCTCACTCACTCCCCCACTTTCTTCTTCCCCCAACTCCCAGAGGGATGGGAAGGAGAATGGAGAGAATGTAACTTCCACAGGATGAGATAAGAACAGTCCAGTAACTAAGGTATAACACAAAACCACTACTGCTACCACCAATAATAATAATAAGGGAAATAACAAGGGAAGAAAATACAACCACTCACCACCATCTGACCAATACCCAGCCCCACCAAGCAGTGATCTAGCCCTTCTGGGTAACTGCCCCCAGTTTATATAGTGGGCATGACGTGCTCTGGTATGGAATATTTCTTTGGCTAGTTTGGGTCAGGCATCCTGTCTCCCAGCTTCTCTTCCTCCCTGGCAGAGTATGAGGCTCAGAAAGTCCTTGGTCAGAGTAAATATTACTGAGCAACAACTAAAAACACGGGTGTTATCAGCACTATTCCCAGGCTGAAATTCAAAAACACAGTAATGCGCCAGCTAATAAGGACAAAAATTACTGCTACTGCTGACTGAACTCAGGACACTATGAAAGGACAGTAAATTCAAGGAGCTTGAGGAAAAAAAACTGTCTCAAAACTAAGGTTTTACCTAAACAGGTTGCTTTTAAGTAAGGTTACTCTTTCATGGACACCACCTTTTCATGAGGAGAGAGCTTGCATGCCCTTGTGAGGTTGAGAGCTATGCTGGTGATAGCATATGCCTCCGGTAGGGTATCCCAAGCCAGACAGGTCTCAACTGAAGGGTCAAAGTGTGTCCATGGGCAAGATGGTCCCGCTAGCCTTCTGGCAACCATCCTAGGAGAAGGACAACTCTAATTTCAAACCAAGGCAGATGGAACTCATTTAGCCCTGTAAGGTTATCCATCTAAGAGAAGGATACTCTTACCAAACCTATGACCTGAGGACTTTGCTGTCACTGTTCAAGCTTGCTAGGCTCTGAGAGATGAACCTTAGGTGTAAAGGGTGGGGTCAGTTCTGCACACTGCACCTCGCCTAAAAAATCCACAGCGCAAGCCCAAAGGGTTTACTCACATTTGCAAAGCTCTGTAGTGACAGGTGAGGGACTAAACTGCAGGTGAAAAGGTGCACTGAAAGCCGCAGATCCAACCCTGCATGCAGGCAGTTCAGGACATTGGTAGCTCAAGACTGATCCAGGAGATGACAGTCTTGTTCAGCAACATCCTGAATGACCAAGCAGCCTTTTTCAAGGACAGCACATCCTGCTCCATACAGAGAGAGGCCTCGAAAAGGTGGCCTAACCAAAGCTCATCTCCCCCTCTACCTGCTTGGCTAGCCGAGGCCAGCCAGCATCTTCTGTTGTGGTCAATCAAAAACAAACAGACAAAGGCATACCCCTGCCTTCAAAGGTGTGTCCAGACTGACATTTGCAAGTTGTAACATCAGAAGCATGCTTGATACAGCAGTTAGTGGGTGTCCTGAATGTCGTTCTGCTCTAATTGCCCATGAATTGTCACAACTTAACATCAATGTTGCTGCTCTCAGTGAAGTTTGCCTGCAAGAGGAAGGAAGCCTTAAAGAACATGGTGCCAGCTATACACTTTATTGGTCAGGCAAATCCAAAACCGAAAGTCATCTCTCCGGAGCTGGCTTCATGATTATAAACTCCATCACCTCTAGACTTGAAAATTTGCCTACAGGTCATTATTCCCATCACACTCTCTTCTTATGCCTCCCACTACACAACAAGCAATATGTTGCTCTCTTCAGCATATATATGCCCCAACTTTGCAAGCTGACCCTGCAGAAAAAGATAAATTTTACACCAGCCTGCACCACCTCACTCAAAAGGTTCCTGCAGATGATAAGATCATAATTCTTGGTGACTTCAGTGCCCAAGTAGGTAAGATCTTTGAAGCTTGGAAAGGACAACTAGGTAAGCATGGCACTGGAAGCTGCAATGACAACGGTCACCTCTTGCTAGACTTTTGTGCAGAGCAGCAGCTGACCATCACCAACACTATTTTCCAGCAGAAAGATAGCCTGAAGACAGCTTGGATGCATCCTCGATCTAAACACTGGCACCTCACTGACTATGTCATAGTGCATCAGAGAAATGTTCACGATGTCCACCGCACCCGGCTAACGCCTAGTGCAGAATGTCAAACAACCACCTTGCATGTTGCAAACTTAGCCTCCACTTTAAGCCCAAAACTAAGACGGGTGGCATTCCGAGGAAGAAGTTCAAAGTGAACAATCTCCAAATAGCTGCAGTTAGAGACAATTTCCAGGCAAACCTTCAAACTAGGCTTGAAGACCATCCCATAAACTCCTCCTGAAGGGCTTTGGCAACATATTAAAAATAGGATCCTGCAGCCCTCTGAAGTATCCTTAGGGCTCTCCTCAAAGAAAAACAAAGACTGGTTTGATGAAAACAATCAGGTAGTCCAGGAGTTATTGACAAAGGAGAGATCCGTCCACCAAGCACATCTTGCTCAGCTGTCCTGTCATGTAAGAAAAGCAGTCTTTCTTCTTGCATGCAGTAAACTCAACAGAAACTTTGTGACATCCAGAAAAAGTGGTGGCTTAACCTAGCAAAAAAGACTCAACTATGCGCAGATTTGGGTGACCACAGGGGATTCTATGAGGCTCTGAAAGCAGTGAACCTACATACCAGGTTCAAAGTCCTCTACACAGTGAAGATGATCAAACACTTCTCACAGATAAAATCTCTATCCTGAATCAATGGTCCGAACACTTTCAAACTCTCTTCAGTGCCAACCGTATAGTCCAAGGCTTAGGAATTCAGCACGTCTCGCAACAACCGGTAAAAAATTAATTGGATATGGTTCCTGCCACAGGAGAGTCTCTTAAGGCCATTCAGAAGATGAAAACTGGCAAGGCAGCTGGGGTCGATGGGACCCCACTCGAAATCTGGAAGCATGGAGGTCAAGCATTCCATGCTAAATTTCATGAGCTAGTTGTGCGCTGTTGGGAACAAAGTGAACTACCACCAGATCTCTGTGATGCAATCATCAGCACCTTGTACAAGAAAAAAGGAGCAAAGTCAGACTGCTCAAACTACGGAGGTACAACTCTGCTCTCTATTGCTGGAAAAATCCTTGCAAGAATATTATAGAGCAGATTAGTACCCGCTATTGCAGAAGAACTTCTACCTGAAAATTAATGTGGTTTCAGGGCAAATAGAATTGCCACAGACATGGTATTTGTTCTCAGACAATTGCAAGAGAGATGTAGGGTACAAACAAGGGACTCTATGTAACTTTCATTGACCTTACCAAAGCTTTTGACACTGTGAGTAGAAAAGGACTGTGGCAGATCTTGGAATGTTTAGGATGTCCCCCCAAGATTCTCAAAATTATTATTCTGTTACATGAGGATCAGCAAGGCCAAGTCAGGTATGATGATGCACTCTGTGAGCCCTTCGCAATAACCAATGGTGTGAAACAAGGTTGTGTTCTTGCGCCAACTTTGTTCATAATCCTTTTCAGTATGATGCTCCAAAAGGCTATGGCAGACCTTAATGAACAAAACAGCAGCTATATCTGATATCATACTGATGGGAGCCTATTCAACCTAAGGTGACTGAAGGCCCACACCAACACCGTAAATTACCTTGTTCGTGAGCTGCTTTTTGCTGACGATGCTGCCCTCATTGCCCACACAGAAGCAGCTCTGCAGCATTTAACATCTTGCTTTGCAGAGGTGGCTGAGCTTTTTGAGCTGGAAGCCAGCTTGAAGACAGTAGTTCTTTACCAACCTGCATCACAAGAAAACTACCATCATTCCCACATCACCAGTGGCAAGTCAGAGCTTAAGTTTGTCCAGCAGTTCAGCTATCTGGGAAGCATCATTTCCTCGGAGGCCACAATCCATAAAGTGATAGATAACAGAATAGCAAAGGCATACAGAGCCTTTGGAAAACTCCATAAAAGAGTCTGGTGTAATAAACACCTGAAGAAAAGTACAAAGATTAGTGTCTATAGAGCCATTGTACTGTCTACTCTTCTATATGGATCTGAATGATGGGTCATCTATTGCCATCACCTGCTACTCCTTGAATGCTTTCATCAGCACTGCCTCCGTACAATCCTAAACATCCACTGCACTGACTACATGTCTAAAATTACTGCCCTTGAACAGACAGAGGTCACCAGTATTGAGGACATGCTGCTGAAAACACAGCTGAGCTGGGCAGGGCACATCTCCAGGATGGAGAATCACTGCCTCCCTAAGATTGTGTTCTGCGGTGAACTCACCACCGGCTGCCCAAAGAGGAGGTATAAGGACTCCCTAAAACAGTATCTTAGCCTTGGCCATATTGACTCCCATCAGTGGTGCACCCTGGCCTCCAACTGGGAGATTTGGAGACACATCATACATAGCGCTGCTGTCTCTTTTGAGAACACATGCAGAATCGGTCTTGAGGAGAAAAGACAATGCAGAAAGATCTGTGCCCTGCCTATACCACCTAAGGAGACCTTCCATTGTGCTTTTTGCAACCAGACTTGTCTATCCTGTATTGGTCTTTTTAGCCATCAGCGAACTTGTAGTAAGTGTGGGTAAAGCCCTTCTCAAATCTTCGTTCTTGAAGCCAAGCCATGGTGAACTAAGGTTAACAAGTCTCAGAAGAAAGGTAAGATGACATCCTGAAAAGCAAGTTGCCAATACTGAAAGTCTGAAAACTCTATGCTATTAGCAGTGAGAAGATGCAGAATTGTCAACAGTCCGCAAAGCCAGAGAAAGAAAGTATAGTTTACACCACAGCTTTCAAATGCAAAAAAGGATAAAACTTTAATAGACACAATCCCATTGCCTGTTATTTTGAAGTAAATCCAGCAGCTCTTTGGAAATCAGGAATTGGTTACTCCTGGTTTAATTGAAAGAGAAGTTTTACCTGATGCTCTTTATAATTGTAGCAGAGCACAAACATCTGGGTCCAATTTCCCACTGATCAGAGCACTTAGTTACCACAGCTATAAAATACATATTTCACAAGAAAGTTAGAAAGCCAGCATGAAATGCCTTTTTGTGCTGACAAACACCATTACAATGCAATGAAGTATCACCTAGACTTAAGCTTGGCCAATTCCCTTTTTTTTCCAGTTTTCACATGCACTAAAGACTTATCCTCACTTAAGCAAAACAAGTCAGTAACATGATGATGGAAGATAAATGTACAAGACATGAACACCAGAGGAAAAAGACTTAGAATGCAATTGCATGTATGATAGGTCTGCTCCAGAGTGGGAATAATTAGCCCTTTAATTAAACTTATATTGCTGCTAAACAGAGCAATGCTCAGCAACACCTGGTCAGGAACATTCCCATATCTGCAGGCAGCAGGTGGAGCACACAGACATGATCCACATCCTTCCTACCTGGTCCACAGTTGCCTACACAAGTAATTACGGTCTGGGACAATGTCTGAATTATTGTGAATATTGTCAGGTATTTCCTTATCTCATTTGCCCTCATTAGGTAAAACCGGTCTTCCTTTTCTGCTGATTTTCCCTTCCTCCTTCCTCTCCTTTCTGCCATCCTAATGTTACACTCCTCATTTCATTCCTGTCCAGGGCAGCACAGAGACAGACTCAGATTTTTCAGCTACTTGCATGCAAATATTTCTGAGAGACATCAGCAGGCCTTTGCTGAAATAAAGTCATCCAGGTGACAACCAGTAGAGACCTAAAAATGTTAGCTTTCAAGGTAACTGCTGTTCTGACCCCCTTTTGATGTCCTGAAAGGAATTAATTGAGATGTCAGGACTTTGGAATCCTTTTCATGTCCCTCCTGAAATCGTTACAACATTATGACAGAACAGGGGCAGGTTAAAAGTCTATCTGCTCCTGTAACCCTCCTCTAGTACCATCCTGCTCTGAAAAACAAAACATGGGCATGAGTAGACTTAGCAATGAGGAATATATTAAAATATATTCAGTATATAGTGATTTTCTTTCCATGAATTAGGCTATCTGAATCCAGGTAAATTTCACATATCTCATTATCCCACAGTATAACTACATATATTATTATAAAGTAAATTCTTTTGCTTACATTGAATATGTGACTTGATATATTGCTTTGACATCTCTTATTTTATTTTCAGAGAAAGGCACATAAACCATTCCCTACTGATTTTCTCCTAGAAGCTCAGGGTTTTTGCATCTCTGTGACAGCTGTGTCAAACAGACAGGTTTCCTTCTTACAGCTGAAAAATCCAATGTGAATAATTATATCATACATTTGAACACCTTTGCTGCCATTTATTACACCTTTGCTATTAAAAAAATGCACTTAAGAAGAGAAAACCTCAAAGCCTATGCAGATGGTGGACACACACAGCTCCCCCAGATCTTGGGAAAAGAAGCTCTTTTACCACCAACTTGAGGAATTGCACAGATCTGCTCCTTGCAGCAGTATGGTATTCCAAGCTGGTGTCTGGGAAGTTGATGTCCTCCATCAAAACAGGGGATGCTGATCCAGTGATTTCTCCTAATAGCCTGCAGACTAACTCCTCAGGACTGGCATTCTAGCTGGGCACTGGGTAGGAAACATCCACAGCAGCCACTTTGTTTTACAGCCCCCTCATCCTTACTCAGAGTGGTGGAACGCAGAGAGCCCCCACATTCCACTGGGGGGATGTCAAAGAGTCCTTAGCAACAGTCACCAGTCAGTACAGACCATGGCACTGCCAACACAGCAGCTCGCACCGCATGGCCCCCAGGCCCCGCTGGTGCTTCAGCTCCTTCCAAACTCTGTGCTCCAAGGAAGCTTCTACCCTCAAGGTGGGAACTGACCCCACAGCCATGGATGCTGCTGGGGCAAGAGCAAAGGTGACCGCAGCCATGGCTCCTGTCTCTCTTTCAGGCTCAGCCAACCTGTGCCAACTGCCCAGCCAGGAGCAGCCCTTCCCTGCATCATGGACCTCCTGGACAGCATGGGAACCATCAGCTCCGCAAGCACCACCAGCAGGTCTGGCACCCCTGTCTGTTCTGGCACCCAACCACCTTCTGCACCTTCAACATCCCCAAGGCTGGGTGCTGCAGGATCCCACCCCACTGTCCCCCAGCAGATACAGCACAGGCGCTCAGCAAGCCTGGCTGAGCATCCCTTCCCTCACCTGGCTGAGGTGTGCTCAGTCAATCCCATCTCCAGGGACATTCCCAAAGGCTCAGGGCCATCTCTCCCATTCCAGCTCCCAGAAGAAAGTCCCCTCCTGATTTCGCAGCCCGTCCTGCCAGCACAGCAGCTCACACATGGGGAGCACCCTGCCCACCAATTTTCCCCATGCCTGGTGCAGAGCTAGGGGCTGCAGGCAATGTGGCTGGCATGATAGGTGGCCCTGGACATTCCCACGGCTCAGAACACCTTCCACTCTCCCTCACAGGTCTGCAGAGGGCTCCATGTGGCTGCTTCTTCAATCCCCAGCTCTTCTCTATGCAGTGGACCGTGCCCAACCTGCCTCCAGCAAACACCTCCACAAGGAGCTTTCATGCTGCTGCTCTGCCAGGGGCTGCTTTGTTGGGAACAGGGGGCTGCGGGACCTTCCCGGCCTGGGCAGCCCCTGGGACCCCCCAGGGCCCAGAGCAACACTTTGCACCCCAGAATCATCAGGGGACAGGAGCAGTGGCCTCAGTGGCCCCAGCACTGCCAAAGCTCAGCTCCATGAACCAGTCCATCGAGGGGGTGCCTGCAGGGAACATTTCCAGCACAAACACCTCCATGGGGATAGCCCCTGGTAACAGCATCCCCCCGGGCAGCAACATTCTCCTCAATCCCTCTTCTGACCACCAGAATCAAGGTCTTGGGGAGCTAGATGGGCACATTGAAGTCACTGAGGAGATGCTCCTCAAAGAGGCTCTAAGGCTCTTTGGTATGTCCGAGGAGATGGAGGCAGTCATTCAGCATGGTCCCAGCAGTGTCACCATGCCTGAGGATCATGGTAATGCCATTGGAAAGGATAGAACACTCGCCCCAGCTGCCCCAGACTTGCTGAATTCCATCCCCAGCTACACAAACATCGAAGGGATGTCTGCAGAGCCCAACATCCCCAGCACAGCCACCTCCATAGGGACAACCCTGGGAATTAACATCCCCCCAGGAAACAAGGTCCCTCCAAGCTCAACTTCTGACCCTCATCACCAAGTCTTTGGGGACCTGAATAACAGCCTTGCACATTATGAAGAAGTGCCTCTTGAGGAGGCCCTGAGGCTCTTCGGTTGCTACGAGGACACTGAGAGGATCATCCAGGAGGGTCCCAGCAGCAATCGCATGCCTGAGGAACCTGGTAGCAGAGACACAGACATCCCCCTCAACAACTTCACTTCACTCTCACTGCCAGATGAGCTGCTCACCTGTGACTACAATGTGAATGAGACAGCCAAACTCATCCAGAACCCTGAAGACATCATCAACACTAGAAAGTACCCCCATGAGTTCTGGGCTGATGCAGGGATGGACCTGGAACCATTCTAGCCTAATGGTGCAGAGCAGTGGGGGACAAAGAATGGGCTGAGAACCTCTCTCAAGGAACACAATGAGCGCAGCTCTTGCTGGTTGACATAATGAGTCTTTTTTTCTTATTTTTCCATTAAAATTCATTTCTCCAGCACTGCTCCATGCCTGTGTGGGATGGGAGGGAGCACGGGGAGCACTGGGAAATGGCATCACTGAGCCCCACATTAGAGTTGCCCAGCCCCAAGGGGCAGCGAGCTGGCCATAGGGCAGAGTCACAAGCAGCAGGGCAGCAGTAGCAGGAGGAAGCTTCTGACCTCTTCTGTGGGGAGCCAGGACAGACAGGTCCTTGCAGGACTCATGGACATGGGCCCATGCGGGGGCAGCATGGAGACCCTCACCCAGAGTTCTCAAACACAACATCACTGAATCACTAAACAATGAGGAGGTACAGGTGAAAGGATGTCTCTGTCTGACAACACAACACAGCTCCTAAACACGCATTGCCAGAACACTGTCACTACTTTTACATGACTGGACGCCACAGCCTCCCAAAGAGATGCTGTTTAAGAAGTAAAGTGTGCATTCCAGTGCCTACGTACAGCTGCTTGAAGAGCAGCAGAGGACCATGAGCAGAAGGAAGGATGCCTCCAGTTGTAGAGAGTTACACCAGGTCCATTCTCATTCAGACTCATCCTCCACTCACAGTCTCCTGCAGTGATTTTCAAGAGCAGCCATAAAACCATGTGGAACCAAGCATACTGCCAGTGTGAATGACACAACAGCTTTCATTTGGCAAAGGGTCACTTGTTGATAGGTGAAACAGGGGAGTGCTCCCTCTCCGTGCCAAGTCTCGCTACCTGGGCTTCAGCAGCAAGGGAGTCTTTGTTTTCTGTGGCTTTCAGCAGGACCTAGCAACCTAAAGAGATATTCTGCCCATAGCATCCACAGTCTGGGTACAATTAGGAACACAAATTGACCATTACATCCTTTATTAATATGCTCCAGTTTTTATGCTGTAAAAGACCTAATTCCACTGCTTTAGCTACTGGTCCCTAACATAACAAGTTACATGGGACTTGTCTCATCAAAATATCATCATGTCTAAATAGAGGACCTGTCTGAACCACAGTGAAAATGAGTAATGATCACAATTATGGGCTGTATAACAGTCCAATAAAATCTAATTAAAATGATCCACATCCCATCTGCCAACAGCACATAAGCAACACCAGCCATGGGGGGGTGGGCAGGGGAAGAGAGTAAATAACCTGTCTCAATATTTAAATGATCAAATATTTCACAGTGAAAAAGCTATTTGTATTTTATAACTAGCTCCAACCTGTGCTGTTGGTAACTGTGATGATTCCTCACCCTTAACCTAGGAGAAGTTTGGGGGGCTGCTTCCTGGGAGAAAATCCCAAGGAGTTCCCTCAAAGTAAACTTTTCAGAAGAGCCTGTGCAGTTTTGAGTCCCTACTCCTACTTTCAAGCTGATTTAAAGACTGAGAATCCCAGGTTCTAGTGACTTCCAATGACATACAACATATGATATAAGCACATTTATGCATTGGTTGTTCCTTTCTCAGGACAGCAGCCAAACAAAAATATCATCCTGTGCTTTTACTTCCCATACTTAGGTCACCTCCAAACACAGACATTTCTTGGACTTTCTACAGCCAGCAACAAATACAGCTCAAGACACCATGATCCTTTACATGACCTTTTGTCATTTTTGAAACAGTGAAACATACAGATAATTTGCTTTCTGATAATATTGAATATGAGATTATCCACAACTTGCTAAGCATCAAAATAGTATCATCCCACTCTACCTGAAACTAGAAAACATTTGTGGTAACACCATGTTCCCCTCATCTTTAGGGAACCAAAAGAAAATATAAAAAGACAAGATACAGAAGATTAGGGGAAAAGGTGCTGAAGTCTGGTTTGAAGGAAATGAAACACTTGGGGATGGAATCTAGATTATCTTTTCTCACCTGACAGTGGCATGAATTACACTGCAAAGCCATGTCTGGAAAGAAATGAAGAAGAGAGTAAAGAGAGAGCAAGTTGAAGAGCAATAAGAGAGCACACATCAGTGCACTTAAGAATGCTACGCAAATGATAAAGACCACGCTCAAGGCACGAGTCAGGGTTTGAATAGTTTTCTACAGTAAAGTGCAGCTAAAGACAGCCCATTCTAAACTGAAGGCAGTAAAAGCTCATAGTAACTTTCAGCATATTTGTCTGGCTGTAGCTTGAGCTTGTTACAAGAAACCAGCCATGATTTGAGGGAGAGTTCAGCTTTGGGTGCAACTTCTATTTAGCAGTCACCCAGCAAAAGATAGAACAGCAGCAGTTGTGCACTACATTAACAGGGTATTCACCCACACACTCTTATACTTGATTGAATTGCTCTTGTGTTCTACAGCTGATAGATGAGCTAACTGATGAAAACTTTTCCATCATTACTCTGTAACGTGACTAGTCTTTATGGTTGGCTCTTCAGTGCTTTGGACTTACACAAGAGATGGTTCCTGATGGTTTGGACTACACCCTTGCCCTGCTGCTGATACCAGCTTTTGTCCAAGCATGGTTCACTTGAAATTAAACCAGTCTATGAAGTGCCTTCTGCACTTACAAAAACAGAGGCAAAGGAACAGATGACATTCTCCCTCCCAGTCTGGAAGCTGTGGAAATAATTCCCATAGTGCAGTGGGAACTCAGCCTTCACTCCATCTCCTGTGTTTTCATTCAGAAGGAGATGTGCCACCCATTACTCATAAAATCTTCCTCAACATATCCTGCCACCTCAGCCTGTTGGCACCTAATTCTTGAACTGTACCCTTGGAAACTTCCCTGACACTGCACCTCCTGGGCTGTATCTTACTTGAGGGGCACATATGCCTTTGTCACCTTCTGTTCTTCCTTCATACTAACATAAAGAGTGCTCTAGCAGCCACATCCAAATACCAATTTTCAACAGAAGTCAAGAATGTTTCCTCTTGAAATTTTACCTGGTGATCAGTTTTTACATATAAATTTGTGAACATTTCTATGCTGAGGTACCACAGACATCTGAAATGTTAAGTTTCTGGAACAGGGAATGACCCATAAGGAAAATTAAATCCCTTCTAGCAGAATGTACCCAGGGTACTGTCTACTTTTGTCTATTTGTTAGGTTTTTTTGTGTTTTGCCTCCATCCACCTGCAGAATGACTGCCACAGTTTCAGTCTTAGCTGCATCAGTACTGCAGACCTGCAATATTTCACTGCCTGTTTATCATAAGTATAAGGTGCATTTTCATGCCATTGCACCAAGCTAAAGCAGTGCTATTTTGCCACTAAAGCAAGCAGAAGGCTTCAGAACTTTGCTTTGACTGTGGTTGCTCAAATTACTCTAACCTTTGACTGAGGAAAAAGTTCAGGAATGCAGGGACAGAAAAACAGTCTCCAGTGTAAGCATTTTGATAAAATGAAAAAAGGAAAATGCACATTATACACATCACCTCTGGGAAACAGTAATCACGAAAGTTATTAAACATTCTGTCAAAGGCTCTGCAGACTCCTTTTCTGTCCTGCCAAGTTTTGTTATCAATAAAGGCAGGTTGCTAATATTTGTCACTTTCAAACTCGTAATTTACTACTCAAAAGGCAGCAAAGGTATGCTGTATTTTCATAAAAGACTACGAAGTTGCCCAATTTTCCAGAGCTGCAGGAGGACTAAAACCCCATGCTATGGTACAGGTCCCTTCATGTTTTATGGATGCAGAGATATTACAATGCAAAGTAACATTCCTCACCTTTACCATTGCCTGACATGGTTGGGTGGTATTTTAGGAGATGCAGTGGCTTTTGAGATTGACAAATACACCACCCCTTATGGAGGCAAAAGAGCCAAAGAGTCTGGTCAAGGCATCCCTAAAGTGTTTAGGGCAGGGATTTGAGCCTCTTGTCCAAGAATCACTTCTAATATTTGAGTGGTCTTAAAAAAAATGTTGAAAATCACTGGAACCCGTAGTTTTACTGCTAATTCTGAGTAGTAACCTACAAGAGAAACAAGTAAATTTTAGAAATCCACCTGGTAATCCAGCAAAGATGTATAGGACTTCTTTGACTTCCAAGGCCACAGCATCCTATCTTCAAAGTAAGTTATTACATCCATCACCATACTCTACAGATTAATGTCTTATCTTGGATTCCCCTTGCAATTTTAAAATTTAAATATTAAATATTAACTTAAATATTATATTTAATATTTTCAAATGGGAGGTTTTTTTGCTGGATGTGATGAGTTTCTAATTAGGTTTAGACAAGAACTTGTTCTTGTGGATTCTTTGGAGTGTGATGAGGTTTTGTACTCATACATAGAGTTTTTTTCTCTAACTAGAATCCTCTAATCGTGGGCACCTTATCTTAGTGAAATTCATTGAAACAATCTCTTTCAGATTGACTCTCAGTATACGCTCAAAGCAAGCTAAAAAGAATTGCCAGTTTTCCTCCCTGTAGTCAAGCTTCAGCCTTCTCCAGTTCTCAAAATGAAATCTTGCCTCTGCACATTCTCTGAAGCCAGCTTTGCCTGACATATTAAAGCAGAGAACAGCATTTCATTTTTTCCAAGTTTAATATAAACATAGAGAACAATTTCTCACTACACAGTTAACCCCTATTGGCTTGAGAAAAGTTTACTTAAATTCTTCTAGGTAAATTAGAGCCCATAGACAAGAGCTTGCATATCCACATAGATGCTAAGAGAAATGCCAAGCCTCATCACATCCGGCAAAAGAACTCCCGTTTGAAAATTAAAGAGAGATTCCAAAACTCTCTCTTCCTGAAGCACAGATTTTGCTACTCAGTTAATTTTGTAAGATTTGAACTTTTATTCTATATATCCTGCTTTTTCTACATTGAAAATGCCCATTGACAACTTTTTTATGTTCCATTTCACTTTAAATTGAATTCTTCCTTGCTCTTTTCCCTCCCACAAAATCCTTCCTTCCTCCAAAATGCTGTATCTCCAGGCCTATACTTCATACAGTGGAAAAAAACATAAAATAATTCCAGATCTTTAGTCTGCTAAATATAAGTACTTCATTATGACCAAGTTCACTGATAATGGGTCCAACTATGGAGAATAAAAACAACTAAACAGCATATGTATAGGGTGGGCCACATGCCAGGTATGCGTGAAGGGAGGGAAAGAGGAAGCGGCTATATTTGCAGAACAACAATCTGCGTTTCCAATAGAGGATGAAAGTCCCCTCACTGCTGTATAAAGAGAGCAATGCATTATGTGTCCCTATATGGCCAAAGCTATAGGGGAGCTACTAATGTCTGCAAAAGTCTGGAAAGGCTGAGCAGGCAAGGGAGAATGGAGGTTTATTAAATCAAATGAAATTCAATACTAAGAGAGCTCA
>JASSUY010051028.1:0-35646 GCA_032466535.1 Forpus xanthops | reverse complement strand
CCCTAGAGTACATAAAGGGAACCTACAGGAAAGATGGGGAGAGGCTGTTTATCAGGAAAGCTAGAGATAGGACAAAGTATAATGATATTAAACTGAAAGAGTGTAGACTTAAGTTAGCGATTAGGATGAAATTATTTACCGTGAGGGTGGTGAGGCACTGGAACAGGTTGCCCTGAGAAGCTGTGGCTGCCCCATCCCTAGCAGTGTTGAAGGCCACGTTGGTTGGGACATTGAGAGTCCTGGTCTAGTGAAAGGTGTCCCTGCCTATGGCGTAAACACGGATGATGTTTCATTTCCTTTCCAACTCAAATCATTCCATGATTCTGTGATTCTATATAACAGAAATGACTATAAGCTTGGGAGTCTTCAACCTTCCTGTTTTCCCTCCTCTTTGTCCAGTGCTGTTTGTGGGCTCCCTGCTACTGTTGCTTGTGTTTTTCTGGCTATCATTAACTTAGTTGTCCATACTGCCTCCAAATCTACGGCAGGATGTAAACCTGTCCAAACTTAAGTGCTTTGAATTAATCTCGGAATACTCTAAACATGTATTTTAAGGTATTTTCTTAGACACATATGACACATATCCACACATAGATACCCTTTGGAGTCGACAATTATGATCCTCTCACAGAATAGACTGAAACACTGCTAATGTCTTGGAAGAGGAAACACCATCTACCTACACCTCATTACTCAGTTAAAAAACACCCCAAAATCCCACTAAAAACAAGCCTCAGGTTTTGACTGTTGTCACTCAGTACTTTTTCTGAAACTGCTGTTAGAAACAAGTTTCTATTTTACTTGATAGGACTAGTGTTATAACAAGTCCTGATTTTCCTTGTCTGAAATTTAAATGCAATTGAAAGCATTAATAATGTTAATGCCCCATCTAAGTCAGAAGTTACAGTAACGGGTGCTGGCTAATGTCTGCTGAAGCATGACCAACCCTCTTGGTGTGACTGCATCCACCCCAGAGAAAAGGTTGTGCTCTTGGAAATGACAGGTTTTGAAATGAGAGCTATGCAAGAAACACAGGTCTGAGCAAGGTGTGGAAGGGCAATGAGCTTGGAAATTGGCTTTATAAGCTCTGTGCACTGGGAAGCTCTCAAAATGGTCCAACTGAGTGCTTTCAAACATAAAAGCTGCAAAATTTACTTTTGGAAAAGGGATCTCCTAGGAAATACGTATGGATCTTGTCCTCACTGCTCTCTTCCCTTGCTGTTTTAGCAAAAATTAGAAAAAAGGAAAGAAACCCCACAATTCTTTAAAATGTCATTTTCGAAGTGTCAGGCATGAAGTTTTAAGCTGTACTCTCTAGAGTGTCCTAAGAAATAGCTTTCAACATTATGAAATGAGGAAAAAAATCTCCATTTCTAGCAATCAAGCTTTCATGCTTGCCTTTCAGATTTAGAAGCTGGCCCTCCATGTGTCTGGGATTTGCAGGCTAAAGCTTGATGGCTGCTGTTCCAGAGGACAAACAGAGTCTCTTTTACAAAAATACCCTACCGAGTGCGGTCCTGCCTGTCAGTCACCTGTGATTTCTTTTGTTGGCAACCCAAAGAGCTAAGAGCAGAGCAGCCTCAGCTCAGCAACTGTTCCCAAGCAAAGAACCCTGCAAAAGCTGCGTGATGGGAGAAGGTTTGTTGTGACTAATGCAAACTGATAATCCTTGCAAGGGGATGACGGTGCCTGGGGGCCGCTCGCCTGCTGTTATTCCAGCCTGGGTCAGGAGGAGCTGTTAATATTCCCTCTCTGGAAGAGAAAATATATGCTGGCATTGATGAGTGTGGCAAAATTCTGTGACAGTGTCCCTGTGTATTTCAAAGGGGTAGATGGGGATCAAAGTCATCTTCACTTTTTTTCTCTTTTCATTTTGAATTTAAGGCAGCTAAATTATAAATATGCAGACATAAGAGCTTTTGTATTAGGAGGTACAAGGCCTTTCAGTGATACTGCGTGCTAGAAAGAGCTGAAATAGGAGAAACTTTGGTGCATGTACTGTTTTTGTAAGATGGCTGTTTGTCTATCATCATCTCCCTTATTTCCTTAGCTTTTCCTGTGGCTGGTGCTTGGTGTCTCTTCACACATTTTTTTCTCTCTTTATATTGTTTCTCAAAAGGAACTTATAATACCACAAATAAATCATTATCAAGCTTATTACCTTCCTCTGAATTAACCACCTCTTCATCAGATGCTGCCCATGGTTTTGGGGCTCTTTCTCCTGCTTTGCTTTGACCGTTGTCCTGAAATCCCCAGCTGGGAAGAGAAGATGGAACTTTTCCTTTGCTTTCTCCCTAGCCACTCCTCCTTCTCTGGTTGTCAAATGTCAGCTGCAATTACACTGTCCTAAGGAGAGAGATCTGTGCTCTGGTGCCATGAGAAACCATGTAGTTGGCGGTCATATGGGGTGGTGGGAAGCAGGATCAGCTTGGCTTGAGCACAAGGGATAATGGAGCCAGGTTTTACACACTCAGAGCCCTGGCCAAGTTCATAGTTTAAACTGCAAATGGTGATGGCAAGAGGATGATAACAATAATGTCACTGTGGGTGATGCTGCTCCTGCTGCGAGTAGCCAGGAAGCCAGTGGCACTCCTTGAGGGCTGGGGTGACCTCAAGTGCCCTTCTGCAGTGAGATGCTTTGACGGCAAAGCAAAGGCAACTCTTCATGAGCCTGCTAGCACAATTGAGAGAAAAGGAGGATATGGGAGGTTGAGGATGGAGGGGAGGAAGCTGCAGAGAGCATTTTAAGATCCTTTTAATGAGGCTTTGCAGGAATAATTATGAATAAGAATGGTTAATAAAAGCATGGTACACAGTGTGGGTTTTCAGCAGTGAGGAAACTATGGGGTACTGGAATATTTCTGCCTTGTTTCTATAAGAAACTGGTAATAAACATGCAGTTACTGAGAAAAATCCTTTCTGGAGCCACAATAGGAAGCCTACCTCCAATTAAAATCTCAGCATGATGGATAGCAAGTCCTTGTGCAAAAAGGGGAATCACGGTTCAAACACTTCTTCCATCATGCAGCTAATCAGTTGGGTGAGGAAAGGTAAGTGGGTATATTGGGTTATTGACAGGTCAGACCTCACGGCCAGGTGGAAAATGCAATGTCCTATCTACAGCTGGTATAGCTGGTGTTGCCCAGGGCTCGGTGTCAACTGGGAGCAGCCTGTGAATAGAGTGTTGGAGGAGTGGGAGAGATGAGAGACCCTCTGTCCTCGTGCTGTCATTCTGCAAGGGGGCTTGTGTTGCCTCTGCTCTGCACTTGCTACTGCTATTTCTATTCAAGCACACAAGCATCTGTGAATGAAGTGGTCTGGCAGCTCAGGTCATGAGGAAATGGCTGAAATGGCTTCTGAATTGAGTTTGGATTTAGTCATCTGAATGCAAATAACAAGGCAATATAAATTAAATCTGCAGCCAAAATGGTCCCTGTTGGGAAAATTGTATATAAAAAAAAAAAATAAATGAACTCTCTAGAAAATCAAACCAGCATCTTTTCATATGCCAATTCTTTCAAAGTATAACCTTGTTTTTCAAAAGCTTTTCTCATGATAGTAGTAAAATCAGAGGAAGAGAGAGGTAATTGGTGCTTTTGGAAATAGACATGTATGGATATAACAGAAAATAAACTCAGTGAATAGAGGTGTTTTATAACCTTTGTTGTTTTCCTGGCTGCATTTACTGTTCAGAAGTCTTTGGTGTTTTTGCTCCAAGTGTGTAACCCCAAGCCCCACAGTCTTTAGGCACTGCAAGAGAAGCTGAGTTGATTTGGAAAGCCTGAAATGATAGAATAATAGAATAACATGTAGTTAGGGGGTAACTAGTCCAGGAGATAAATGTACAGATGGAATAACCTAAGTTAGAATGATCTGTGTATGCAAAAGATGACTTCTTTAGACATTTTAGAAAAATAGTTCAGCTACAATTACAAGGCAGGGCCAGCTAATGCTTGACTGGTTTAAATTACTTATCTAGTGGTCACATTGTTTGAAAGCAGGACTTTATAAATGACTGGAAAAGAATTGTAGATTGAAGGGTTTGGGCTAGAGAAAGGTATGTAACTGGTTAGTTCAGTGTTTCAAATGCAGGAATAGGGATACCTACTTTATATAAGTGCCTTTAAAATCTGTCTTTGGCAAATGACTGCAGAGAGCAGCAGTGCTTTTCAAAAACATGCATATGAAATTGTCAGTGGAAAAGTTGGTGTCTCAGGCAAAAAAAAGGAGGAAGAAAAAAAAAAGAGAGAGGGACACTAAAATCTAGCAATTCAGATAAAGATATCTGTCAACGCTATCATGATACTACTATCATGGCAGACCCATCATCTCTGTGGTGATTCACTGGTTTCTTCTATTTTATTTCAAAAAAAGCTTTGCCACTTATTTCTGAATCACATATACTGATTTATTTTTATTTTTTTTAAGGCATATGATTTGGTATTTTGGTAAAGAAATACTTCCCAGTTGTTCATCAAAATGTTACAAATGCTAAAAATAAAAGTATTTCAAGTTGATCAAATTATAGCATTATTGTTACTGTACTGTAAATGTCACCTTGACAGAATCAGAATAACAAACTTTTAAATACTGAGCCGTAGACATCTGTTAGCTTCTGAACTGTTACCATTATCTTGCTGCAGTGAATATGATTCTTCTTTTTCTGTACCATTTTTAGGTTGTTTTTGTGCCATATGGGCATCTTTTAATATTCAGGAAAAACTTAGAATAGAGTCACTGTGAGGCACAAAACCTGAATTTGAATTTATTTTTTGTTTTCCCTTTATTCCTAATTTGTAAGGAGTATGGTCCATGCATGCAGACAAAGGATAGAAACTAGGCAGTGCCTTTACCTGTTCTACCTGAGGCCCTGGCTGCTCTTGTACCCTTTTGAAATTATTTAAGATCTCTCTCCATATTCAGTTTGTTTGCAAACTGTCAATACTGCTTTCTTCAGACATGACAGAGTTTGTATTTCAGTGCCAGGTCATGGTTCCTCCTGTAAACGGCCTATTGCTCTTTCACAGAGACAGAAAAGAAATTCCACAAAATAATCAGGAATCTTTGCTATCCTGGCAATAGCGTGAGCAGAACTTTCTCCAAGTTGTGGAGTGCTCCCTCTGTTATCAGTCTTTTGTGCCTAGCATTGGTTTAAGTAATGTCACTTCTCCTAGTGCCATGAAGTGATTAGTATACAAAGATCCTTTTTTCCTGAGTGATGGAAAATGTTAGACAATGTGCTCTAAGACAGATCCTGGGCTGGTATTAGTATATTTACATTAGACAGGCTCTTCCTTCTTGTCCTCAGCAATTAGCTCTTCTTAAGCAAATAGCTATGGACAAATGGTTGGCTCATTCTCACCTCTGCCATGAGAGAATCAGCCAAGGTTGTGTGTGGGGTGAAGGAAGGAAGAATCTTGACCCCTGAGGTGTCCTCTGTCCACACATTCATCCTGGTCTCAACCCATGTTCACAAGGGGCATCAAACTTTGGAGACCTGGGTCATGGGGATCCCCACTGGTCACTGGGCATTTGTGAGGAGGTCAAGACAACAGCCTAGGTGTTCGTGTGTGCTGGGAATTGCTCCTGCTGTGCTTGGAGGGCAAGAGTATGTCTCATGCACACAGCGATGCTCCAAACCAGCTCCAGCCCCTCACTACCAGGACTCAGCTTTTCTCCCCCTCTATGCTCTTGAGCGTGTTTCACAGGTTGGGCTTACGTTTGGTCTGCCATGATCAGTGATGCATGAGCCACATCATCAATAACTGCCAAATTACAGTGTTTACTTTGAAAAATAATGGTAGTGCTCAGGAGTGACTGAAAGGACAAATGTTCTGTTCTTCTGAAGATTCAGCACATCCTGGTGGCTTAATCTAGTTTGTTTTTCTCAAATTTATAGTGTTAAATTCTCAGGAAGACATTTTCTCCTATATTTTAAGCCTAAATAGAGAGCACTGGCATATTTTTCACACAGAAATGTGCTTGTTAGAATGTTAATGTAACACAGTCAGTTCATCAATGATTTCCAGTTCTCTGATTCATGTGATGGAATAAAATTCCACTGGTAAGTGAACTGCAAAGTGTGGCCTTCTTCCTACAACATGCATCTCCAGGCATTAGAAATGTACTGATACTGAAAGAAAAATAAGTGTAAACACCCTTCGTGAGTGGGGAAGAAGCCAAGCTCATTTTTGCTCAACTAACAAGCTTGGGAAGTCAAGAGACAACCGAACTGAGCAACCGATTCATCACCTGGATGAAGTCTTAAGTTACACAGGTGACAAACCTATCAATTATGTTTTTAAAATACATGGTATTTCTTGCAGCAGAAACATCTTGCAGTAATTGGGGGTTGGGTTTTCTTGCTTTTACAGCTCAGGAGAAGGACTAGGCTTCAGTTCCAACCAACACAGCATAAATTAATTGTACTTTCTCATAACGCAGATTTAGAAATAATTTGCATCTCACTTGTCACTTTATATTTTTCACAGGCTATAAAGAACAGTTTCAAAAGAACAGCTCTCTTACATCAGAGAGAAAAAACATGTTGGCCTCTTAGTCCTCCCTTCCATCCCTTCTTTCCTCTATATACTTTAGTTCTTTGCTTGGTGCTCTGTATGGATTATAGGCAGGTTGCTGGTGAACAGCCCAGGTAAGACTCAGGCTGGGCTGCCAAGCAGCTGCTGAGCCCAGCAATGGGCTATTGCAAGAGTGATGCCTCCTGGGTTCCTATCTGCTTTCTTGGAAAACAAGACTCACAGACTTTGCAGAAAAAGCCCAGAAAACAAAGGATTGAGAAGGTGCTGAGGGAGAGACTGGAAGTGTGATGTCTGCTCTCAGCTCTGCCACCAACCCTATGAGCTTCTGCAAGTTACTGAGAAGCTCTGACTCTCATGTGTGTTTACTTCTCTTTAGTGCCACTTCTGACAATTCAAGCAGCACAACCCCAGTGTTGAGTAGGGCAATTGCTACTTTACAGTAAATTTTACCCCTTCTTAAATACTGTATCCCAGAAGCATTACCACCATAGCTGATGGGCTCAGCCTTGATCAACGGCTCTCTTGGAGCCAACTGGCATTGACTCTATTGGACACAGGGAAAGCTTCTAGTAGCTTTTCATAGAAGCCACCCCTGAAGTCCCTCTGCAGCTAAAACCTTGCCACTCAAAGTCAATATACCAGCTGCCATGGATCTGGGAAATAGACAGATGACCAAATTGGGTACCATGGTTTTATCAGGTTACTGGCAAGTAACTTTTGATCCTCTCTTTGGTAAAAAAACACTAACTTTTAAATTTGGGATGCAAAGAGTATGTACCTAGCCAGTGAAGGTAGCTGACTGGTGGGACACCACTAGGGCCTCAATATATTCTTAAATTTACAAGAAAATGGAGAGAATAGAAATGATAATTATTGCAAAGGATACAGAATTGTCCAGAATATTCTAAAAAAATTTGATTATAAAGAGCTGCATCAAGATCTCACAATAATAAGACAAAAAAGGCAGATGAACTTCAGTGTTACAGGGCAAAACATGCACATGGGTAAAAGGAAGTTCAACCATATCCATTCATCAAACTTGCATAAGCTACTAGAACAAGATTTTTGGGGAGCTGTTGTGATCTGGCCAAGTGTCAGCTCAGGGCTCAGTGGTGATGCAGAAGATAAGATACACTGATAATCAGGAACCTTGGAAGCACTATTGAGAGATAGGCTCAATTTCATTACTACTCTGTTCTGTAACCCCGGCAATACAAATAAAGTGCAGGACATCTATGTATTTTGAGGCTCAGGAGCTCTGAAATAAGAGGAGCAAAGTAATGCAGTCATGCCTTTGTCCTTTGAAATGGTGTTAGAAATCTGATTTTGTTAACATATGGGTTCTGAAATCTCCAGATTAAATAACAGTGTGTTTCAATGTTTTGGGAAGTTGTAAAACAGGAAAAAATGTCTCTTCTTGGAATAAAGAGATGGGGGGTTTTAGTATAGGAAATTAATCATAATCTTTCTCAAGAAAGATTGCAGTTCTTTCTCTTAGGAAAAACAAAGGAGATTTAAACACTCGAGCCTAGTTGTGAAACCATTTTAGCTTTTGCTGGTCTTAGTGGCATCCGTGGGTGTTCTCTTTCAGCCTTAAAAACAATAAGCCAGTAGGATTAAGAGATAAATACAGCATTTTAACATTTTAATTATTGGTACAAACTTGTGAGACATGAACATAATGCATGAAGAAGTTAAAGCTGAATTTAGGATGTACTCGTTGTTTATGTCAGTGTTTCGCTGCCAGAGCAGCGAAATATGAACGTAGATATTGTTGCTACATACTTTAAACAAACATTAAATGTCCTTTTTAGCAGATTAAATTGGTTTCCTTTCAGATGCAGAGTCTGCGAGCTAAAAGCCGCATTTACATTATAGAACTGCCATCCCTAGATGTTCAAAATGTGTGAATCAGAACATTAAAATAATGGCATTTCTAAATACACTAAAATCCTGGATTTTTTCCTTCCTGGATTTTTAACTTGAAAATGCCAGGTTTGGGGTTTTCTGTCTTTTCTTTGTAGCCACTTATTTTTAATGCAATCAAGCTGCTTTGCGGGGAGGTTGGAACTGGGTTTTTCTCACCTCTTGTGGTCAGGACAAAATCATGGCTTACATTTTTCTGTGGAATGACACTTCCAGGGAGACTGACTGCATTTAAGCACAAATTTAGGGGAGAGATGCATGCAGGGAGTATTTCACCATATCCTTAGAAAGGTGTTTTGAATTTCTAGAATGAGTTGCATGACGGAGAGTCCTCTCTCTTCTCTGAGTCTATGGAAGGACCATTGGCACCTCACTTGGGCACAATGGCTCAAACTGTGGTGCTGCAAACAGCTGAATGGACCTGGAGAGGGGAGGAACTGCTTCCCTCACTGAATTTTCCTACTTTTCCCAAAACTAAACTAAAACGGCCCTCATTTCTCTGTATTTTTTCTTTTTTTTTGATTCAAAATGTACATATAATGCTTATAACTGGGACATTGCGCCTCTTGGAATTAGCTTCAGAAAAAGCTCCCATTTCTGTTAAACTGTTCCTATTAGTTTCCAGAAAGCAAGTAATGTGAAGACTTTCATAGAAAGCTGGCAGTGTGCACCTAGAAATCAATCTGACATTGATTTACTTTGCCAAAGAACATTCACTCTCTCTTCCTTTTTTACTTGGTGGGCATTATCTTTGGGTTATTTCAAGAGAGTCATGAAAATCCCATTATATAATCCTGCCAGACACCACTTATCGGCCAAGGATCATGTCTCAGACCATTGAAGTGACCTGTAAGCCTGACCACAGTGCTATAAAAGCACTCAGGTTGTTAATTTGGTTCAGCAATGCAACTTTTATAGTGACTCTGGAAAGGGCTGTAGTAAAATGGGTTGTTTGATGGCTGTGTTCATACTCACACGTCTGGGGTGCATCTGCGTTTTCTCTATGATGCCTGGCTAGTAGATGTGATTTTTGTAGAAGCTTCTATTCTAGACATAAATAGAGGTAAATTTCTGTTTTTTTTTTTTTTTTTCAGTTATGAAGGAGGCTAAAAATACATAGTTTTACGAACTGCTTTATTTTGAGGATGTGCTGTATGTTACTAAGTAAATCATACTACCAAAGACAGGCCTAGAAAAAGGTTCAGTGAAAGTCTGACAAAGAGGTTTGCTGGCACCAGTTAGCAATGCTGACACTGACTTAATTTCTCCAGTGCTATTTTGAACATGATAGCACCAGCGTGGCAATACTAGGATTTTGATTCCTCTTGGTTCAGTGATCAACTACTTGTGCCCCCAGATGTTCTTCTGAACAAGGACTATGTGTTTTCATTTAGGTCAGTTGTAAAGGCTAGCAACATGTGACACTGTAAGAAAAGCATGCCTGTGATTTGGGTGTACAAAAAGCCTTCACACAGGCCAGTCAGCGCTGCCCAATTATGGATTGATTTATTTGGATTTGTGCCTTTTTTTTTTGTCTACCCTTATACCTATCACTTGAAGACACCCACTTTCAAAAAGAAATGCATCAACAGATTGACAGCTCGCAGCATCCTACATAGCAGTCTTTGTCAGAAAGTACCAAGTATCATACTGAGTCAAAGCTGCTGCTAGAATATCACTAATTTACGTACATAAAAATCTCAGCTAACGTGTTTACCCTCCATTTTGGGAGCAGCGTCATAAGGTCTATACTGATGACAACTCTCAGACTTCAGCTAGGAGGGGTTGAGACTTCATATTTTCAGCATCTGTTCCCCTTTCTCCCTATAGAGTATTTCAATTTAAAATAAGACATGAAGATCTGAAATATTTTGTTAGAGTAGCTCACTTTTTGCATTATATACAATAACTCAGGGAATAGAGAAAGAAAAAAAACATGTTAAGAAGTTCAGTACTTTAGCGGAAGGTAAATTTCTCAAAGCACAAGCCCAGAATAAATCTAGATCAACATTTTGCTATGTTTCTTTATTAGGGGCTCTGCTACAAGGTAGAGAGTAGATAATATACGTGATCTTTTGACAAGAACCTCCTGTTTACTACATCATGCAATCTGCCGGAAACATCATCCTAAGACAGGTCTTTTTCACACATCTTCAGCACAGGTCTGATCATGAGAATATATCTAAAAACCATCTTTGATCTTGGGCTGCTCGTGGATTTTCTGAAACTTGAGTGAATTTGAAGTAATCTCACCTGAAATGTGTGAACATTTATGCATTCAGACATTATAAGCATTTTTTTTTGATCACACAGGACCTTCTGAGCAGGCTACATAACTATATAGGAGAATTTGTGTCCCTGGAGAAGTTTGGGAACAGATTCAGCAGGCACCCTGAAAGCAGCATAGGCGCTGCTGGTGCAGTGTAACTATAGCTGTGAGAAAGGGTCATGAACCTCTTGAACTTACCACTTGAGATCCTTTGCTAGCTAGCTTTCTGTGAGGCAAGCTAATGGCATCACTTTGATGAGCTAAGAGATAGTAGCTTTCAGCTGAACCTGATCTGGATTCCTGGAAGAAATCTCCATGTTTGTTGACTGGGAGCTGAGGGTAAAGAAAATGCGCTGGCTGGAAGTCCATCCTAGAATAAACTGCAGGAAAGTTCAAACTATGAAACTCATAATTCTTTGCAGCAATACCATCTGCCATGGATGAACCATATAATCAGGAATAGTTCATCTAGGACCTGGTCATTTCTGTAACTAGAATTAAAATTTGCTATTTTGTTCACATAACAGTACTTTTGTTTACAGCAGGCCAACACACATGACTTCTTAAATAATTAACATATAGAGAAATTGTATTGTTTGAGCTGACACTAAAGAGCCTCCTAAATTATGTTCATATTGATTAGCTAACTCTCATTTAGGAGGATGCTCAAATAGATATTATCTTCAGTGTAAATATATGTTTGATGAAATGCTCACTGTCAAAATTATATGGGTTTTTACATTCCTCTGGTCTTAGGATGCAGATTATTGCTGATTCAGTCAGTCAACAGTCCCTTCAAGACTTATCAAAGCTGTTGCAGAGTGATTCTTTCCAATTTTTACTTTCATGGCATAACTTGCTAAATATTATTTCTAAAATAGGCTGATCTCCATTCTCTTTTCTTCTAGCAGTGTGAGCTGAGTTACATGCTTAAAAAGTAAAGTACTGCTGAATGCATATGTGACAGAGTTCATGCACATCTCGTTTTAAATTATGCTGATATGTTGAAGCACATAACTCAGAGACATTAGAAAATAGCCTGTACTTTAAGCTCTTCTGTAGTCATTGGCAGGACTACTCAAACCTATTTAGGTATATTTACAAATCCAGAATGTAGACTATATAATTTAGTTTTAGAATTACAAACTTGACTTTTTCTGTATGATAAACTTAGTCCAAGTAATTACAGTACCTTTTTGGGCTTGGAAGTTCTATTAATTTGCAAGGAGGCCTCCAGATTTCTTAGGAGTCTCTTTTCACAGCTAGATGGAGACTTGCTATGAAGAGACCATGTCCAATCACATCAACTACATCAGCTGATGATCCAATTTCTCATTTCAGTAATGAGGGTGCAACTCCTCTGAAGCCCTTAATAGCCTTGAGATGAAAAATAAGCTTAACAGAGCTGCCTGTGGTTTCTTTGCTTCCTGAACAGTGCCACACTATACCAGGACATCAGGATGGCTTGAAGTTAACAAGCAGTATCAGTAATGATAATTGTAACAGTGATTTAAATCCACTAATTACTTTCAGTACTAGATGACTATTTTGGTGATTATATGTGAACCAGAATGTAATCAAGGCAGTGGCAATTACTTTTTTTTCCTTCCCACTTCATCTGTGTTGATGCTAATGTAACTCTGAGCAACAATGACTCTGAGCAACCAGAAACAACTGTCAGAACACAGGGGAAATCTGCAGACAGGGCACCTGCCATGTCTGCTCCCATCTGGGAGCTCCTACAGGCTGTTTTGGCTATCTGACTACAGATAAATCTTTTGGCAACAGTTGCCTACCAACTCCATTATTTCTAAGATGGGAACTTGTGCTTCCACATCCTTCAAACGGGACCCCTGGGTGCAGAGATTTAAGGACACCACAGAGCTCAGATGCTAATTGCAATCTGTAATCTTTCCGGGAGAAAAGCTTCTTGAGATTGGAAACAATGGTGCCCGTTTGCTTAGCTCACCATCTTTATGCTCTTTGCTCTCACTGTCTCACAGCTCCATCTGTTTCCCCTATTTCCTGCTTGCGTGCTCTTTTGGGCAGATCATTAGACCTGCCCCAAACATACCCACTGGGGAGAGCTCCTTCAGATGTGTTTTCTCTAGCTTGGCCTTCCTTTGCAGTAGTTCTGATTTTGGGACCATTTCCTGACAGCTTCCCATCCTTCTTGCTCTTGAGGGGTTTCTAAGAGCAGTGACGACTGAGAGAGTCTGCTAACAAAGACATAAACCCTTTGTTTATCATCTGGAAAAGAATAAAGTAAAATTACATGGGAAAGAAAAAATGCATCTCCAAACAGACACTAAATTATGACAACGAAGAAGTAAATATTATTTATGTTTAAGCTGTACAAGTGAAGTATATGCAGTAAAAGATAAAGGGATTAAGTCAGTTCCATCTAGTCCCATCCCAGAGAACTTGCCTCTACTACTGCTCTGCATATCTGGCTGCTTAGCAGGGCCTCTAATAATGGTAAATTAAAGTGCTAGCTGTGAGTGTGTAGCCTGTCATATTTCACAAGGAACTGTGCTCTTTTACGTCAAGTTATGCATTTTCTATGCAATAATTTGTTTGCATATGGATTTATCTTCTGCAAATAAAATGTGACTACACTCCAAAAACATCAAAGGAAGTTGAAGTACAAACCAGTGTAAATTTCTTTCAGTATTCATCCTTCTCTTTTAAAAATTTGATTCAGGACACAAGAGAAAAAAAAATAGTGTTTTTTTAGCTGGTTAGTAACAGCTAGTGATACTTTATTTTAGTTGTCCTATCATAATTAATACAGCAGATAGTCATCATAATAACATCCATCAAAATAAATTAATGAAATGTTCCCATCTTATATTCTTTAACTGGAATTTCATCGTAATTTAGCACAACTGACATGTTCATTTGAACTAAAGTACTGTTAATACTGGAATCAAGCAAAATATTTTATGCTGGAGCTCTGGGGTATTATTTGTACCAGTTCCTTTAATGATGAATGGTCCTGGTCCTGAACAAAATATTCACAAATGTTGAAGAACTTCAAAGGATCATAATGCTCAAGTAATCCAACAAGTATTAACAGTCTCCCCTCCCTAAAAAGAGAATAATTATATAACTAATTAATTTGCCATAGCAAATAATCCACTGGCATTTACAATAAGCATCCCTATTGGAGGTTAAAATAAATATTAAGTTGCATGAAAGACTATAAATAGCAAGAATTTTGATGCCAGGCAGTTTCAAATACTATGGAAAATAGATGAGTATGGGAAACAAATTTGCAGGTCTTGGCAACATACACATGTGAAGAGCTCAGCTATTTCTGAATGTACCCATGGAGCAGACCAGCCCAGCACCCTCCTGTCATGCTGGTGGGGGGTACTACGCAGTATATCCTATGTCTGACTGAAGTGAAGCATCTGAATTTTGATTTTAATAGCTGCATCTTGTCTCAGCTGGAGGGAGTCTTAGCATGAAGTCTCCATTTAAAGACTGCATCACAGTGTGTGCGTGGAACAGAGCCTCCTCCCCATTGCTATGGATGCTATGGACACCACTTTGTAGGAATGAGAGAGAGATGAGTCTTGGCATAGTGTGAGAGCTTCTAGGCAGTGATGGTGTGTAATTTTGGTTGCTGTCACACATGCTGATCTAATTGGCTGGTGAGGTGGCAGGACCAAGCTGCCCCACTGTGCCTATTTCCTTCGGTGAAGGTTATGAATCCCTTTGGATCCATAACATGAATGGTCTTGCTCTGTTAATGTGCTCTGGGTGCTGGAAGAAGCAGCCTCTCAGTTCAGCTACAGGGGAGGTGTCAGGACTTTGAAGGTAATTTAAAGTGCCAAGTATCAAAGCTGCAAACAGAGGGTAGGGGATTGCCATGCGAACTCCAGTGTTTTGAGGTGATGTAGTAGTACTGTGCCTTGACCACAAATTACTGCAGCCCACACTGATGTGCCTTGTGACCTTTGCGGCTTGCACTTCCAAAACACAGACATGAGTTCTGACTTTCTGGATCCCTGATGATGAGTGCCATTTGCTGTGTCACACAGGAAAACCCCTGGTTGCTCTTTCACCTCATTCTATTGCGAAACAACACAACGTGCTGCCTTGCTCTCCAGCTGCCAGCATAAACCTATTCCTCCTTCTGGCAGAAGATGGGGAGTAGGCCGGCTCAAGGCTTGACTTCCACAACCAGTTACTGAGCAGCACATGGACCTGGCTGGAGGTCTTCAACAGGGGATCTACCTTGGCCAAATCTCAACTTGTCATCCTTACTTCACAAAAAAATGATAATGTTTGTGAGACTTGTTGTATGCTATTTTTTTACTGTTCATAGATATTAGTGCTGCATGTATACAGATGTAAAGGCAAGTGAGAGAAAGCATTATTGCACTTATTTTTTTCACAGACTTTTGATGAACATTTCCCGTGATCCTCGTTCTTGGAAGACTGGCCAAAGACCAAGACCAGGACGTGTAACCTAACTGTGGTCCGCAGAGGCTTAAAGATGGAACCCTATATTCCTGTGTCTCAGATAAGTTTGCCTGGCTTAGAATCTTTAATTTACCCAGCCTGCTGTCGATTCAGAGCTAAGAAAGGGAAAGACAAAGAGTCAGAGGATGCAGTCGACTCAATGTGATGTAACTGGAGGATGCACAGGGGCACAGGGAGCTAAGCAAGCTGTGTAATGTGCAGCACATGTGAAGGGCACGTTTCTGCTGAGAAATGAAAACTTGTGCAGAGGGTGACATTACAGTAAGTCAGATCCCTGGGAGGTGTAACATAGGTCACAAAGGAGAATGCTGTATCAGAAAGGCAAAGGCACATAGACTAGTCTGAAATGTACTGATGCTTAGTACGACATGGTCAATGTCATTTCAGGTTTAAATGATGAACATGCCCATTTTGTTGTATTGCTCTTTCCTTAAACAAGCGTGATGCAGAGGGCTAAGCTCTGAATGGAGATGGTACATGGAGTTCCGCTGGGTAGGACTTTTCCCATAGGTACTTTGTTAAAATGTAGGATGATGAAGGAACCCAGGCAGAAGCAGCAGCTGGAATAGTGCTAGATAAGGATGCTGCTTTGAAGTTTCATGTTTGACTACACTGACATTAGCACAGATCTTGTTACTAGCAAAGGTATAAAAATCTGCAAAAGTGCCTACTCAAGAACTGAAATCTCATCACTACCACATACTTTCAACTGATACAAACATGCCAAAGCTCACATTTCCCTCTGTTTAGTGAAATATATGTCCCTTTGCAAACTCTATCCCAAATTTGTTAGCAGAAAGGTTTCAGTTTCTACTTCAAGGATGAGCATCCCAACATTTACTGTGGAGTCTGCCCAGAGTTGCGAATTCTGCAAAACCCCCATTGAATTTTATTAAACAGACTTATCAAGGATTTATTTTCCAAAGATAGTGAAATACCAAACTTCAGAGACTTCAATTAAAATCCTTGTTTAACCTTGGTTGAGACCTAAGCTTCAAGCAAACAAGTTGAAAATGTCCTGTAGATGACCCTTCTTCCCCAAGAGAGCATTCCTGCATTTAAATGAATATTTACTCATTTGCTGCAGTAACACTAAGATTAAGCAGATGCTAATTGAATCCTTAATGCAATTAAATTAATGTAATAAATGATCATTTATCTTTTTATTAGACTCCAAGCAATTATTTACACCCTCATCATACTCTGATTTTGTTTACATGGTATAAAAGCTTAAATTTCCTATTCTTTCTGGTGAAAAATGCAAATTTGTCAGTGGGAGAAGGTAAGACACCAAATGTTTAGGTCTATTTGAACTTTTCAAGTGGATGGGCATTCATTTTGAAGTCATATGATCCTGACAAGATTAGCGGCTGTGAAGTCAAGGAGAAACAATGTCTAGCATCTCGGCGTCCTTACACAAGCTGTACATTTCAGTAAATATCAGAGATTTATTGGTGAGCCTGAGGGAGATGAAGGAAAAGCTAAGGTTAAGACTGCCATTTGTAACTTTCAAATTACTAATGAGCAGAATGAGCATTCAGCCCTTTGAAGTCTCCCAAGATGAATGGCGTAGATGTTTACTATTGACCCCTTCTGCTACTTCTCCTTGGAGCTGTGGCAGCGCAGCACATTTTGCACCCATGTCCTGAGTGAAATTTGTCTCTTGGTGGATAAAAAGAAAAGCAGTGCAGTGAAAATCAAAGTGGAAAAAAGTGAAAATCAGTGCAGTGAGCATCTTGCATATTCAGTAATAAGATGTCACATGTTGCATCTCTGATTCACCTTTACTGCAAAGACTGAAAGGCCAAACTGTGTGAATCTCTGGAGAATATGGAAAAACTCAGGAAACTCAGATAAGACAGCAAGACTTTCACATGTCAGGAGGAAATAGGTAGCTTGTGTTTCTGGTCTGGCTTTTCTACTTGCATCATTCCTGCAAAGTCACTAGTCAACATTCTTTCAAAATCATTATGCCTCGTAGAAAAGAAATCAGCTTGTAAGAGCTCCTGTCCAGCTACAGAGTAATTCTGTTTACTGCGATTGCATTTTGTACAGTTTATAAGAGGTATTGGCTAATCACCATTGCCACTGATTTAGATTATTAACTTTCTGTCTTTGAGATAGTAAAAATGAGTTCTCTGGTGTGTAAGTGCCATAAGCAGCAGCTCTGGATTCCAGGAACAAAGCCTTTTCTCCAGGAAAAGCTCAGTGTCTTCTTTAAGAGAAACAAATTGCTAAGGATTGAAAGGTTGCTCTACAGCAATGTGTGCCAGACTGCTTTATTAGATCTGATCTTATACTTGACTTCAATTACTTCTGCCATGGTATTAAGGATAGAAATATTGAAGTAGCATTGAAAAAAAACCCAAGCCATCAAAACAAACTAAAACCATAAAGGAAGTGTTAGGGTAGAGGAGAGCAGGACTTATCCCATTCACAGTTAAAGCAGGTCTCTAAATAACAGTGGTAGCTCAGGTCTGCAAAATCCATTCATTCTGGAAATAACAGAGTTATATTAAGCAGGTTCAAGGACTCCTGCTATGACAAGTGACTAATGCATTTTACTTGTTCAGTGCTGGGCATTGGAGAAAAGAAACATGGGAGGATGCAGTCATAGAGCCACTATGGACAACAGAACCTCCCTTTGCTCATTTACTTACCTCAGCTTTCTCAGCTTCTCCCAGTGTGTCCACAGCACGTACACCAGGTGTATTTCAGGTCTCCACTGCTGTTATATGTAATTTTACTCTAGTTAAATGTGTTATTAAACATTAATATACTGTAAATACATCTGTAACTATCCCCCTTGGAATATCTGATGTACTCTGAAACAAACTTGTGTTTAGACCCTTGATACAATGAGAATGTCTAGAAGAATAGGAAACACTAACACAGCCTCCAAGATCATGTCATACCAGCTATTTCGTGCCAAATGTTGTTCTCAAGCACCTGGCAAGCACAATTCATTCATTTTCCAAATGTCAGTGGCCAGACAGCTCCTCAGGACATTCCCTCCCAACACAGGGACACTTGATAGGCACATTTGGGCAGCTTTTGGCCACCAGCCTTGTTTCCCAAGTCATGTGCACAAACTGTAAGGACGGAAGCATTTCTTGTTTCTGTTTTTGTCTTACAAGTGGTGACTTTTTCTGTTATCTTTCCTGTTTATTTTACTTCACCATCAGTATTTCACAGTATTTCGGTGGGGCTTTGGTAGATGCATATTTGGAATACTGAAAATACTCCATAGGTGCCTAGATGCAGCAACTGGTTTCTGCTGTAATATGCAAAACGTTGATGGCATGCTGTAAGCAGCTAGCTTTTGGCGGCCAGCACAGCTGTGGGAGTTGGGCACATTACAGATCTGCTGTAATGAGGTGAGTGTTGGCCTCTTCTCCCAAGTAATGAGCAACAGGACAAGAGGAAACAGCCTCAAGTTGCACCAGGGAAGGTTTAGATTGGATATTAGGAAAGATTTTTTCACCAAAAGGGTTGTCAAGCACTGGAAGAGTAAAGTGGTTGAGTCCCCATCCCTGGAGGTATTTGAAAGATGTGTAGATGTGGCACTTAGGTATATGATTTACTGGTGCACTCGGCAGTGCTAGGCTAACAGTTGGACTGAATGATCTTAAAGGTCTTTTCCAACCTAAATGATCCTAGGATTCTATGACTATTCATCACTGCCCTTCCCAGGGTACTGTGCTCCAGACCCAGCATTGGTGAGGTGCCTGTAGATGCCAGGAAGCCTATGCCCACCAGTGGCTGAGCCTAGGATGCTGCTCCACCACCTCCTGCTTTCCAGGCCACATAGCAAGTCCTCTCCCCTAAAGCTCATACCTACAGTCCGGTGGCAGCTTAATGTCATTCAGTGAACTGAAAAAACCTTTGTCACCATACAGAGGGTGTCCACAGTAGGGTATGTGTACAGCCTCTCTATAAAGTGTTTGAGATGCAGGCTTGTCTTCAGTAGACGTGATACAACTGTATACAAGTGATCTTTGAGGTTGTCTGACTCACATACATAACCTAAAAGCACTTGTTATTTCCACACAAAATAAATTCAAATAATGCTTGCTCCTATGCCTGAAAATACATTTTCTTTGGTTTTCTGTATCTCTCATTTTTGCGTGAAGAATGTGAGAAGGGGAGGGTTTTGAAATGTCAACCAGTTAGCTAGTAGTCATAAGGTGAATTGGAAATGTCCTTCCTTTATTTTTTCTTTGCAAGATAGCATCTCACAGATCAAAACACTTAGGAGGACACATCTCCAGCAGATGAAGCCATCCTTTTTTTTATTGAGTCAATCACTACAGACCTGCAATTCAAAAGACTTAAAATTAGTTTGATTCTTAAAATAATAAAATGTTTGAAAAAGTGGCCAGAAGCATCGATGACAGATTTTACAGCTGTTTACATGCTGTATGAATCCAGTATTTTTACCTATCTAGCAGTGATGGGCTATAGAAGTGCTCAGTCTCCTGGGTAAAGGATGAAACTCGCATGTCCATGCTGAGTCTCTGAAATGTCTTTGCTGCCCTCAGGCCACTTCATTGAGGGAGATGCCCACAGTTACTGGCAGGAAATAGTAGAAGTGCAGTTTTTTGCTGTCTGAGAAGGACAGACTGTGGACAACAGCACATGTGCTTCTGCATGCATATGTTTAAAACAAATACAGACCTCAACACTCCCTCTCCACCTTCCATGCAAGAAGCAGGTCTTGGATGGCTTAATCGTAAATCCTTTAAGGTGTGCAGGTGCCCACAGAGCCTTTTGGAGACCTGGCATAAATTAATTAGCAAGTAAATCAGAGGTGAATGAGTGAAGTCTGGCTTATTGGAAGGAGCCATTCACTAAAAGTTGTCCGTGATCCTGCATTTGTTCACCTTTAGGGAAAAGCTCATCTTGCCTTTCAAGCGTGCTCAGGCATGGAGTGGCTGCGAGGTGCATGGTCAGAGGGAATGCTGATGCTTTGGAGAACTGCTATTTGGCAGGAAAGAGGGTTGTGCCTTTTCTTGGTTATGTTTTGTAACCATTTACTCTGTTCATGTTAACATTTGTATGCAGTATGGAGTAATATTCTGGATGCAATAAAACCCCCATGCAATAGATTCCTTTGTTGAGGATGAGGGGATGGCAATACCTGATTGCCAGCACATACAGCCACAGATAATGCAGCATTATAGTTTACTCTCTGGCTGAGTCACCTTCCCCTGAAGAAATTGCATGAAAGTAGCACATAACAAGGGTGATCAAGGCTGCAGAGGTGTAAGGGAGTGAAGAATCTGTTAGCAACATTTCTATAGCAAGCAGATGACTGAATGCATTTCCAAACGTTACGTAATTTCTTGCATGACTCACAACAGTCTAGAGAGCATATGCAACATTTGCTATAGCAGCAAGCCAGTGTAAATACCAACAACATTTCTGTTGTTTTAGGAGATGCTCACAGAGAAGTAAACTTGCCATTTTACATGAACATGCTTTCAAATGGGGAGCTGGTGCGATGAGATAGCAGTTTTTTTCTTTTTCTTGTTTTAGCACACCTGTATTAATAGGAGGAAAATCCCACTGCGTGAAGTATTCTTCTTAGAGCAATTCTATAGAGTCAATAGAACGTACTGCTACCGTGTGTGCACTATTGACTTCTTTCAGTGGAACTCAAGCCAGCCTGCTGTAAGAGTAAGCTGTTGTTTTCTGCAGGTTTTGGATGCAGGTGTTTTTCTGAACATTTAATAAAGGAGGTTTCCTGGTAACTTCTATTATTCCCACAACATAGAAATTGTATGAAAGTCCAGTGAGTATCTTCAACAGAAAATGAAGGAGATGAACAACAGTGCTGCAGTTGAAGACTCAATGCTTCTTTGGTATTGCTTCTTGGGTCTTCTTTGGGCTTCAATGCCGTCTACCCTGTGATTCTGTGTTGTGCTCTTGCTCGAGGCTTCCCAGTTCACTTCTGTAGTCCTTCCTGCAGCACACACCCTCTTCAAATTAACATTTGTGGGTTTTGGCCAATTATTCCCTCCTCTCATGTGCGCCTTCAGCCAAAACCCTCACATTTTTCTTGACTTTGCACTGTTCACGTTTTCTTCTTCCTACCATCTGTCTTGCCCTAACATCCTCCTACCTTATTTTTGCAGTACATCCTCCTTTCTCTTCCCTGTGTAATTTATGCATTTTTGTAAAGAAGGGCTCATTCCCCAGCCCCCCCAGCTCTTTGCCATCACATCTCCTTCTAATGCCCAGATTCCATACTAATTACCATGAAACCACAGAAAGCAGGCCTTAAGGACACTTAGCAATCTTATCAATCCGAATTTTCTCCAGAGTGAAAATATAAAATCCTCTCATTTCTGTAATAAAATTCAAAGACACTATTCCTGTAATTAGAGAATATTCCTTTATGCCTAACTTGGATCTCAATTTTCATGCAATTTAAGTCCATCTGTTTTTATCTTAATCCCCGTGGGCCTGGAAAGCAGCTTTCTAGAGCAACTGTGTGCGTACTGAAGACAGTTATTTCTCAGTCTTCTACCCTCTCCATATTCCCATCGAACAAATTTTTCTTCTGTGTCCAACATAGTCCATTTTCTTTGTATTTTTATCTCCACAGCCTTTTCCCCTCTCTTTAGCACATGCAGGTCCCTCCATAGTCTCCTTTCCCCTCACCACCTTGCCTTTTCCCATACTTTTTATTGTCTTCTGTTTCTGATTTCACCATGTTTATACTTCCTTGTTCCTAAATATTAATTTCCAATCCTTCCAACAATGCTTACTCTGCTGTGCATCATGGGTACATGTGGAGGCTTGCTGCAATCTATGCCAGGAATGTGTTGCCCTGGTATGGCAGGAATGTATGGAAGCCATCCGCTGTGATGTAAATGTCTTTCAATTACCTTCTCTTTGCAGAATGTCATTTTTAGTCCCAGCTCCTGTGAAATGCTGCTGGTGTTCTTCTGCCTTCACTGTTTCCATGGTAGCCGATCCCATCGTTTCGTGACTTCCTCATCAGTGGCCTAAGCAAAATCTAGAACTGTCAGAGTTAAAATGGAAGGCAGTTTACACTATTTTTGAAGACTGGGTGGTATTACGTGATAAAAGTACTTTGCAGCTAAAAATGGGTAAGTAATTAAGCACCATTACCTTAAATTATGATACTTTTCGAGGTATTCTGTGGAACATGTCCTGAGTACAGTAAAATTACAATGTTAAATACAGTTATGACAGTGTTTCAGAAGCACAGACATAATGGTTTAATTAATCCAGAGCTACAGCATCCTGATTTTAACTAACTCTCCCCTGCCCCTTCCTTAAAAGCGTTCCCAGTTCAACCATTTCAGCTGTGTGCCTTGCAATCAGACCTGGATTTCCACTCTGTCTGCAATTGTAGAATCAGAAACCAAAGCACGAAAGACTGATCCAAACCCCAGATGCTTTCAATGCTTGGCATATTTTTAAGCCAGATTCAACATTTTCATAGGCTTGAGCTTTCAGTGTAATATTTGATTTCAATTATGCTTGCCCCCTTCCTCTCCCTGCAAATGTCTTTTAACAATATCTGTGTGGTGTTGAGGAGCAGGAAAATTTTTGAACTTAGATTTTTAAGTGTAGACTAAGAAACTTGTAAGACTATGAACTTTATAAATATAGGTGGTCATCCTCACAGACCTGGTCAAAATCTGTCTTTTGTGGTCTCATACAGTGTCTCTGCCAAGCTGCTATTGAGAACCACAATTTGGAAATTTGAGAAGGACTCCTCTAATTCATGTCATGATCTCAAAGGAATTCAGGTACTGTAATGGATTAACATGCACACTATTATTGTGAAAGGTAACACCTGGAATTCTACTCATCAATTACATTCTGTATTTTCTTCCAATTTGGATAAATCAGCATAAAAAAAGCAAAGTTCAAAACCTATGGCTCAAACCTCATAATTCACCCGTCATTTATTGTTCTTTACTTAACATTGAAGCCACTTATGAAAGTAAAACCAAGTCCTTGTCTGAATGTACATGCCTCAATTTCCACTGAGCTATCTGATTAAATCAGTGTAAGATGTAGAGGAGGACATAAAAAGATAAGGTAAGTGATCAAAACTAATTTTCTAACACAGGATGCATTTTATTCCAGCTAACAATCCACATGTCTGTATATCAAGTCCAGAAATCATCATACCACACTTTCCCTGTAAATCACAACCCCCAGCAGAACTCCTTGGTTTAGTGAGTTGAAATCAGCTTTGGCCATGTGGCCAGTCTTTCTCACAATCTTACTGTGGACATTTGTAGTAGAGTTCATAACCTAGTATCTTTTTCTCAGTGATGACAACATCATGTTGGTTTCTATGAATCCTGAAGAGCCATTAGAAATCTCTGTGTACAGTGTTTTCAGCCATTTTCTTCTCTCTTTCATTCCCACCTACCATGTTTAAATTACTGTCCTGACACTGGAGACAGTGAGCATAGGATTGATTTCACAATACAGTTGCATAAACCAGCATCAATAGTATGAAGAAAACTGGACCAAATGAAAATTGTGACATGGCACATGCAGTTCAGTGTAGGACAAACTGCAAGAGATGGATTCTGTAGCCATAGAGAGCGAACCTTGGTGCTAGAAGTGTGTCCAACAGAAAAAGTATGAGTTACTGGAGTAAGAGGCTGAAGCACGGTGACAAATAGCTACGTGTGGGGAAAAGGAGAGCAAGTTGAACAGCCTTTGGAGTTGAGGTGAAGGATAAAAGATTATTAAAAAAATAGTGGGAGCACATTAAAAACACAACTAAACCCATTTCAAGGGCGATACAGAAAATCCTGTTATTTTCTATCACCAAAAAAAATTCAGAACCTCCCTCTTGGAGAAATTTCACTAAAGGTACTGACAGTTTGCACCTAAATTTTTTTTTTTTGTCAGAGCAATCCCAGGCACAGGTACAGGTTGGGAAGAGAAGAGATTCAGAGCAGCCCTGAGGAGAAGGACTTGGGGGTGTTGGTTGATGAAAAAATGAACATGAGCTGGCAGTGTGAGCTTGCAGCCCAGAAAGCCAACAGTATCCTGAGCTGCATCAAAAGGAGTGCGACCAGCAGAATGAAGGAGGTGATCCTGCCCCTCTGCTCTTGTGAGAACGCACTTGGAGTACTGTGCGCAGTTCTGGTGTCCTCAAGACAAAAAGGACATGGAACTGTTAGAAAAAGTGCAGAGGAGGGCCACAAGGATGATCAGGGGACTGGAGCACCTCCCACATGAAGACAGGCTGAGAAAGTTGGGGCCGTTCAGCCTGGAGAAGGCTGCATGGAGACCTCATAGCAGCCTTCCAGTATCTGAAGGGGGACTGTAGGGATGCTGGGGAGGGACTCTTCATGGGGAACTGTAGTGAGAGGACAAGGGGTAACGGGTTCAAACTTAAAAACAGGGAAAGTTTAGACTGGATATAAGGAAGAAATTCTTTACTGTTCGGGTGGTGAGGCACTGGAATGGGTTGCGCAGGGAAGTTGTGAATGCTTCATCGCTGGTGGTGTTCAAGGCCAGGCTGGACATAGCCTAGGGTGGCATGGTTTAGTGTGAGTTGTCCCTGCCCCTGGCAGGGGGGTTGGAACTAGATGATCTTTAGGTCCTTTCCAACCCTAACTAATCTATAATTCTGTGATTCCATGATTCTAAAATCTCCTATATAACCAATCTGAAGTAGTTGTGAAAAAGATTAGCTGAAATAAACACATAAACTGACATGACAAAATTTATATTATCAGGTTAAAACCCTCCATCTGTTCTCTGCCTTTTATTATTTTTTTTCCTTTTTAGCAAACAAAAGGAAGAAGCATGAGAGATTTTCACAAATTCTGTTACCAGCTTAATTTTTCCTATTGTGTTTTTCTTTTTGCTGAGATATTCAGCTATTACAGTGATGGCCACAACATTAACTGTTTAGACAGATGAAATTTTTACTTTTTCCTCCTAGGCTAAAACCCATTGACAATACAGACAGTTTTTCTTAAAGATATTGTGCATGTTAATTATATTTACCTCCTACAATGGTAGGAGGTGTAATGTCTCTTATTTTGCAGTTTCTGCATTTAGTGGGAAAAAAATGAGATGGTTACTGTAGATGGCTCAGCTACTGCATGCTGGCATATACAGCTTCTTGCTCAGACTTAACCTAATTTCTATATTTTCCTGTTTGTGTGAATATTAAATGAGAGAACTAAAAGACTACTTCATTTGAAAGGCTTATTTAATTTCCCTTCTCTTCATTTGCTTTGCTTACTCAATTACATTTCCATAGAAGAATGTACGTATGACTGTCTCCCCCGACTAAGTGGTTCAAATGAGCTACGAATAAAACCATTTAGATACCATTCACAACCATGTTTTATTAATAACAACTAAGAGTGCTACTGTAGCTCAATAGGTAGTGAATTTCTGCAGGCTTTTATCACTGCACCCACATTTTTGTCAGACTGTTAGTATTGTGTAAGTCTTTTGAAAGATATGTCATTAAAAATTATGCAAATAACTATTTCAAGACTTTAAATCAAGTGCTCATAGGGTTGTTTACTCCTTTTGAAGTCAGCACTCAGTCGTATTAATGATTTTTTAAATATGTCTGTATTTGAAAGTCAAGTTGTAGTCATATGTCATGAAATTTCTGCTTTCAAACCAAACCTCTCCTTTTGGAAAGCAAATGCGAATGATTCCACACTCTTTGCATTCCTATTGTTTGTCAGATGGGAAGGTAAAGTAAGGACTATACATGCTAAGTAAAGACCAGATCTACTAAAAAGCAATGATGCCAGATGATTTATTTCTTCAGCCTTTGGCACCTCAGTATCATTCATTTGCTGTTTTTCTGAAAGCTGTCATATTCCTCAACTGATTATGAAAACTTTATTTTCTTCTATTTCTGGGCAAATCTAGTGCTTGTTGCTGTTTTTATATATGCCTATAATCACATTCATAGAACCTAAGATGTATTTCATGTCAACTTTACTTTCATTATTGAACATATACAATACGGATCACAAAATGTCAGAGAAGAGCCATCTTGGTGAACTTGGCTCAAATTTTCTGGTATTATAGTTATTTCTGTTTATTTTTCTTACAAATGTATTTTTCTTTACTTGAAGAGCCAACAATTTTCTTTAGAGAGTGGGTTATTATGCAGAAAAATATACACTCTTAAGGTAAGCTTCAGGCTGGTAGAATTATTTTAAAGAATAAGACAGCAACAATTACTTTCTAAAAATATTTTCCACTAACAGGAACTACTAAAGAAAACTTATTCTCCTTTTCAACTGAACATTAGGGTCTCAATACAGTTGGCTGTAATCTGAACTGAAATAAAATTCTCAGCTGATTTACTAGCTCAGGAAATGCAATAGCTTTAAGTTTTAATGGCACATTTTCTCTGTGTAGAATACTGTCTCACAAACTCCATGTTTATTTTGAACCTATTAAGACCTTGAAAAGGAGGGATATCTAAAAGCTCTTGATTCACTTACAGCTGTTAACGGACCACTCATTCACTGATTAAAACAAGATTGAATAAACCATCCCTGCAGTAGGAATATAATTTCAGATACTAAACTTATAAAGATATGAAAGTCCTGTATCAGAAGATAAAAGAAGACACACTTTTTTCTTTTTTTTTTTTTTTTTTTTAATTTTTTTTTCCACAATAATCTTCTTGAAACCAGTAATGCACAATGACTTCGAAGGGGCCAGGACTTCACCCATTTTCCTTCTTCATTCCTTGTTTATTGAATTTGTTAGAAAAATTGTTTCCAGAGAGTGAACAAAGTAATTAGTAAACAGGAAAAACTAGTCTGAAACTCCATTAATAACAAGTTATTTTTATTAGAGCAAATACAGTTGTGAAAACTGTACATTGTACATTTTGGGTCAAGAATTATAAATAGAGAAACTCATAGATAAAGAGTTTATTCTTTGACAGCAAGAAACTTTAAATAGACAAAATGACATTATTAAGTACATTGGCAGGCTTCATTGTGCTGTCCAAAATGTAGTGTACAGTATAACAACCAATTATAAATAGCCTTTCATGTAAAATACAGCTGTGCACATTTTAGAAAAATACCAACAATTTGTTTGAGCTTTGTTTTAAAAAAGCTTATAAATCATACATATTTATAAATGGTACTAACATGCTTACTTAAATTTATAAACATTTTCATAAGCTTTGTTACCCATTATTTCCAGAGCATAAAGTATTTTAAATAAACATTTAATAGGAATTAAATATGTCAGTTACAAAATTACCTCTCCACGTAAGGAGACAGGGTGATTTCACTGTTGTCCATTATGTCAAGGCTTATACAGTAACTTTTGAAATTTTGTTCTTACTTAAAAATGACTTTCCTAAATTTAAAACACAATTAAAACTTTTTTTTTTTTTTTGAAAATAAATAGACAAGTTTTATTTTCATTTGCTCTCTTTCTGCTTTCTTCTTTATCCACACTGGTCAACACACAGGATTCTCAACATACTTCTGTAAAAAACACCACCGTGTTACTGTCCTGCTTGGAGCTGCTTCCCTGCACAATATTCAGTCCATACCTACGTTACTTTAATATGTTGCATCCAAAGATAGCTAATGTACTTTGTAAGAATGTTGCCCATTAAACCATGCAAACATGTAGGAAGTTTACAAACAGGTTCAAAAACTATACTGTTTGAAAGATTTTCTAATAGAGTTAAAATAAACCATAATACAAGCCCTTTGCTTTTTGCAGCTTTAAATTAAAATATTTACTTGCCAAATGATCACACCACGTATTTTCAGTAAATAAGCATGCTTTTGATTAATATAGGGTACAATAATTACAGTGTAATGGCACATAAAAAGAAACATGATCACATCATTTGAACAAAGGGCTGTGAAACCACTTAAGACAAACTTTCCAAATGAAAAATTTTGATTTTTTTTTTAATGCTGAGGTAAAATTATACATGGACTTTAAAGACTTCAAAGGCATCAAATTGATACACAGTCACTTAACATACCTAAATGCTCTACCTGAATGTATTAAACACAAATCTAGTGTTTTAAAATTATGGTAATTTATTATGAGCATTAGCTAGCTTAACTGTCATTGGCATGAATGTGTACTCAAGCAAGATTTTAGTTTAACTGCTGGCAAAATACCTCAGTGTTGAAACATAATAATTCAAATCACCAGTTACCACAGCACCAGGATTAAAAACAAAAACAAAGACAAAAAAAACCAAACAAACAAAAAAAAAACAACAAAACAAAACAAAAAAAGGAGAAAAAAAAAAAAGAGGAAAAAGAGAAAAATAGTCAACATGCAAACTCTGTATCTTGTCCTTCTTGTCTTATTCCAATATTCCACCTCCTCTTTAGAGTGTGCTGATATCAACTTAAGATTCTTGCTTTCTATGAAAAATTTACCTTGCTATCGGCATAAACAATTGAGCACTTTAAGGAGGGCATCAACATCTTTATATTTTGCATTCATGGCATACTAGTTACTAAACCATAAAGCAAAATGGCTCTTAAGTTTTAGAAAAATTAATTTAAGAATTTTATCTTCCAATTAGGGAAAGGTTTCATTTTCTGCTTCTGCTGCTAGGTAGACTGGTAGCTTTCTCCAGGTTGTACTAGACACTATGTTATGGCTATACATCAAATTTCATAAACAACGAATGAACAGAATCATGCACAGGCAAAAGAAATTTGATCTCCCAGAACACGGCAGGAGATGTTAAAAGCAGCAGATAATGGAATAAGACTGGTGACTGATGATGCTAACTATTTCTTCTAATGAGACAGGAGTGAACGCTGGAATCACTTCCACAGCAACAGAATCCTCTGACCACATTCCTCTGGCAGTCGTTTTCCCATCTCCCTACTAAAAACATCAGACGGTAAAATAGTAAGGCAGCTGTTAGCTTCCATCAACAAAAAGTGCAGCTCCGTACATTTCCAGTTTAGTCACACTCTGCTGGAACAGATGGAGAAGCCAACGCACTTCACTGGCGGGGCTGCTTCAGCAGATTATTTTGTTTTCCAACATGGCTGGTTGCTTCAGCTTTCAGAGGACCCCAAAGCCACAAGCCATCAGCAGAGAAACTGAGCTTGGCCCCTGGCTGAATATTCCAAGTTTCATCTCTCTTGCGTCCCATCCCAATTCCAAGCCTCCTTCCCTGTGTCTGAGTATGACAGGTGCCATTTAAAAGGCTGATGACACAACTGCAGAGAACTGTGGGCTAACACCACTAGTTGTCATGACTTCACTGAAGGGTCAAAACAGTTATATTATTAAATAACTATGTTGAATCACATTCAGGCATAGCTAAAATTAAAGTAGGGAGCAAGAAATTTAATCTTTATCATTTGAGGTGGGGTGGATATGGTGATTTTATATGAAAACAAGATCTTTTCTTACCTTTCCTAATTCCAATCAAGTTAGAAAATGGACAAAAAGAATGGCTAAACCAATATTCAACAGCATTACCAGGGCAATCATGACTGAGTTGGGGCCCTGAAAATGAAATAGAGATATCAGAATTAATGAAAACTTTCACATGGTGCGCAGCAATGAACATGACCTGACTTCATAATTTTCACCGGCTTTGAGCCTGCACTAAAGGATTATCTAAATATTAAAGATATGAGTTCTGTTCTAAATCACAGCCATTACCCTTGGTATTGAGATGAGCTAAGTACTACATCTGTGAAAATGACCTGGATAAATACAGGTGCGAGTATAATATTACACTGTTCTTAATTAGAGTGAGATTAAACCACCTGACAAATATGACTACGTAAACAAATGAAAACAAACCCATCCACACAGGAACAGTATCAGATCAAAATAGAGAAAAACAGAGAACTTGAACTATTTTAGGAAAGCCGAAGTGCTGCCGTTCATCCTTAATGCAGATTCCTTCCCGAATTCCAACCGATTTCAAAACAGACAGAACAATTGAAAAGAATACCCTTTTTTTGATAATCAAAGGGAAATAAAAGCTACTACCACACTGCACCAACATACCTAACAATGTTCCCATTACAGTTAAAAACTGATTTGACGCCTGCAAAATTAAACTTGTTTTGATTTACTCTGACACCTTACAGACCTATGTACTATAGAAATGAGAAGTCAAAATACTTCCTAGTTAGAGCTAAAATTGGTTAGAAAACTGCGAATCCAGAGAACAAACTTTTTAACCCTTTTCAGCAATTTTGGGTAAATATTTTTAAGCATGGATGCAACTTGAAATAATGTCCTGAACAGATGGAGATTCTTAATTGTTCTGTTCTCCTCTTAACATATTCGGTTTACGACAAATATTTTCACAAAGATTTGTATACACTTCTATTTGAAGGCTGCACATTTACTATAACATGAAAACTCAGACATTACTTTCCTAAATCACAAAAAAGCTGACCAAAAAAAATCTCTGAAAAACCCAATCTTCTGAGTTATGTAAGTCTCACAGGTTTGTGTAAGAAGGTACAGATTTCATTAGAAATGACACAATTTTTCATTTTCCACATGAGGCGCACCTTGTAGAAGTTCATTATGCTTCACAATAACAGTAACATTAGCTACAGAATTTCTGGAATGCTAAGTTTAAGGACTTACTATTATTTATTTGCTGCAGCAGTGTAACTGGGAAGCTACTGAACAGTGCTTCTATCATTATTATATCACATGCTCTCATCCTGAACAGTCACTAAACATTTTCTACCAGAAAACACCTTTACATAGTAGTTAAAATGGTAGGCCAGATGTGGACCGCTAAGCTCTTCAGTAAATCACAAAATACATGTGAAAGATATGGAGCTCTAGGAGCAAGTTCAGATGAGGTCCATGAGGATAGTAAGGGTGCTGGAACACCTCCATTATGAAGACAGGATGAGAAAATTTGGGCTGTTCAGCCTGGAGAAGAAAAGGCTGTGTGCAGACCTCACAGCAGCCTTCCGGTATCTGAAGAGGGCCTACAAGGATGCTGGAGAGGGACTCATGAGGGACTGTAGTGATAGGGCAAGGGGTAATGGGTTTAAACTAGAACAGAGAAAGTTTAGGTTAGATATGAGGAAGAAGTTCTTTGCTGTGAGGGTGGTGAGGTACTGGAACAGGTTGCCCAAAGAAGCGGTAAATGCTCCTGGCAGCGTTCAAGGCCAGGCTGGAAAGAGCCTTGCGCAGCATGGTCTAGTGTGAGGTGTCTCCACCCATGACAGGGGGGTTGGAACTAGATGATCTTAAGGTCCTTTCCAACCTTAACAATTCTAAAATTCTAAGATTCTACATTATGTCAAGTACTCCTTAAATCCCTGGGTAGTCTAAACCCAACCAGCACTTCTATCCATAATGGCGCTAAAGTTCCCTTTGCACCCAGTTTGAGGTATCTGTTCACATGTTAAGGAATTAGGTTTTCAAGTTCCAATAATGACTGAGATTATGAAGTTGCTAGTTAAATGTTGCCATATGGGCATGGTATTGGTAGCAAGATTTGCATTTTGCTTAATGGCAGAATGTCTACAATATTCACTAGGAAAATGAAGACTAGGTTTAAAGTCAAGTTAGTCAAAGTGATTTTGAGTAATAAGTTAGTTATTCAAATCAGTGGTTTTACCCACTGGGTCACAGAAGTAGAACCATTTTTCTTCCTTCTCACTGGAAGTGAGCCACTATGTGCCAAAGAATGTAAGTGACAGAGAACAGGCATAAAAGGAAAGTGTGACTCCAGATATGGTTAAATTTCTGACTACAGCACTGTAAACAGCCTTGCTGTAACAGTGTGTAATTCAAGGTTAATTTCTTCTTTATCTTTCTAGCATGGTCACAGTTGTGCTAGCTTGGGTACTTCTATGCTTTTCTACTGTGAAGGAAATCCAAGTTCCCATCAAGATTCCCACCAGAAGCATTTGGCAATTGTGAGATTTATGTATGAAAGCCATATTGGAAGATTTTGGACAATAAAACAAGCTTTATTTATAACGGATACTTCGATAATCCTGCAGTTTTACTGTCTTGGAATGCCAGTGTCAACACTCTTAAAGTGAACCTTCCACTGAACTTTTTTTTTGTGAAAAATTCCTAGAATCGCATGCCAAACAACAGTACACATATGCTAATGTTACATATCTCTCTACAGGAAGTGCGATTACACTATTAATTTCCACTCTCATTTGGATTCAGCATATTTCTCTCTGGTGCTGAGACACTGGCACAGGTTGCCCAGAGATGTTATCACTTCTCTGTCCCTGGCAGCATTCAAGGCCAGGCTGGAGAGGGCTTTGAGCAACCTGCTCTAGTGGAAGGTCTCCCTGCCCATGGCAGGGATGCTGGAACTAGATGATCCTTAAATGTCCCTTCCAACCTGTTCTATGATTCGATGATTCTGATAGGGGCACCAGCGTTATCAAAATCAGGTTAATAGTACCTTTAAGTTCAGAATCCCACCTAAAGATTTTACAGTTGTATTTTACAGTTGTACTGCACCAAGAATTGCAAGGAACTGTGAAACACATCATCACCTAACAGCATTAAAATTCATAGGGATTTGGCTGTCTAATTCTTTGCATATTTGAAAATAATATCCATGAAATCAAGTTGATTTACTGCTATTGGAGGAAAATTTGGACCTCTGGGGACTTCACAGGAACCTGAAATACACCCTGAAACAGCATCCTGATAGCTTCACGGCAGCTTTTGGCTGAATGGCAAGTCAGGACTGCAGCTCAAAAAGCAACTTGGTATCACTGGTACCCCATCTTAGAGAATCAAGCTTCACGAAAGTGGAAAGGACTTCTTCATTGATGCACGCGTCAGTCAGGATATGTATAACAATCTCATCACAATAGCATTAGATAAACCAGGCTAAAAACCCTTAAGACTATGGTCTGAACCAAGAATTCTCATCTACAAAGGCAGAAGAAATCGACACCTTAAGAAGTGAGTTGCTGACGATCAAAGGAAAACATTTTATCTGTTTATGATAATGAATCTATGCTTTATGCAGAGAAGCAAATCTCATTTCTTTTGGCCTGTTACCAGCATTTTGCTTCCCTTTCTGATAACCACAACTTTCGGCTCAAAGCTGAATTCTGAATATACTAAAAAATGATCAAACAGTATTTATGGGGCATGCAGCTATGCAGTGAACTACCACCTGTTTTTAGACACCTATGAAATGAGCGTATAATGCTCTAAGACAAATACCACAAATAAGACTTTAGTGTCCTGCAAGAGCTTAAAATAGCAAAAGCCAAAATTAGAGTGAACAGTCCAAGAGTGACTAGAACAGGTGCACTAAAGTAGCTGTAGTAGAAAAACTCCAGTCCTGCTTAAAAACTGCCCTTTCAACTTCTAGTAAGTCACACACTTCTGTAGTTAAAAATATAACTATCCTATTAGTTTTCATTTGGGAAGGGAAGAAAGTCATTTTCCTAAAATGTAGTGCTAGGAAGTGCTAAGACTAGTTTTGTAATCCCATTGCATTAGGAATGTCCATTAAATATAGCATAAAGTTCTTGCTCAGAGATTGGTTTTTTTAGGATCAGGCAAATACTGATCTATTTTTCTAACATAGTTATATTCCTTACTTACTGGTTGTTAAGTGAAAAAAGTGATGAGGGTAAAGCACATTAGGTAACACTCAGCAAAAAGTAATGATTTTAAATAGAGGTAAAAACCATGATAAATACTCTGTGTGGCTTAAAAATCTCTATGAACAAAATGATAAAAATTACAGTATAGTAGAACACTTGTGCCTGGGCTTGTACCTGACCTAGGGCAATGCATGGACACATGAGGCAAACAAAATGTGTATTCACAAATGTATACTACAATGGTATTTTCTGCAATTCAATCCCATTTTTTACCCAAATCAATCTAAAATTAGCATATATTCAAGGTGGGATTGCAGCACACAAGTTGATACTGAGACTAGAGACTGCTAATGAGCAATTTTAAACAGTACTGGTTCATAGTCAAGTGTGTCTGTGCAACTTCACACTGTGGTAGGTGAAAGGAAATTTGAAGTAACTTAATTATCAATAGAAAAAGTATGATTTACCTCTCATTTATTAAAGTAAATTGCTTGCAAACAGACAGCTGCTTTGCAGCGGCTGATGAATGGTGATTTTGGCATCAAGCTTTATGAATGTTTTTACCTTGATAAAACTATGACTTTTAAAAGCTCTGAAATTATTTAAAACTTTTATTTTTGAATGTCAGAAAAATGTTCAAAAAGAGAAAAACATTTATAGGTGTGGCATAGAAAGTATGTGCTGATATTTTCAGAGTACAATGCCGGAAATGGGGTAGCCAGAGAATCAATGCTGTTCCTATAAGTAACTTACTGCACAGATGATATTCAATGGCATTCTTAAGGATGCAACAGATTCACAGAAAATATGAAACATGAATTGATTACAAAAAACAGCTGCTGCAGACTTTTCTGTAATTAAAGTTGTTTAATGTTCTTAACCCAGATCAAAGTTTGTTTCATTCAGATGTGAGAAAAGGCTCTTATTTAGATATATGGAAGGAAAAACTAAAATCTTACATCTTGTATCTATGCTCCTAATGCATTATCACTGGAAAACTTGGAAATTCACATGTGTTAATGAAGACCTTAGGCCCACTGTAGGAGAGGAACTGGTTAGAGACCGTAATAAGAACCTGAATGTGCACCAGTCCATGGGACCTGATGAAATATATCTGCAGGTCCTGAAGGAGCTGGCAAATGAAGTTGCTAAGTCACTGTCCACCATATTTGAAAAATCATGGCAGTCAGGTGAAGTTCCCAATGACTGGAAAAAGGGGAATATAACCCTCATTTTCAAAAAGGGGAAAATAGATGACCCAGGGAACTACAGACCTGCAGATTCTCCTGGAAGACATGGTAAGGCACATGAAAAACAAGGTGCTTGGCGACAGCCAGCATGACTTCACTAGGGGGAAATCCTGCTTGACCAATCTGGTGGTCTTCTATGATGGGGCTACGGAACTGATGGAAAGAGGTAGTGCAGTTGATGTCATCTACCTGAACTTGGGCAAAGCATTTGATGCTGTCCCGCATGACATCCTTCGTCATAAGTTGGAGAGACATCAATTTGATAGGCGGACAACTCAGTGGATAAAGAACTGGATAGACGGCTGCATACAAAGTGTTGTGCTCAATGGCTCAATGGCCAGGTGGAGATCAGTAATGAGTGGTGGCCCTCAGGGATCAGTATTGGGACCAGTCCTCTTCAACATCTTTGTTAGTGACATGAAAAGTGGGATCGAGTGTGCCCTAAGCAAGTTTGCTGATGACACCAAGCTGGGATGTTTGGTTGATATGTTGGAGGGAAGGAATGCCATCCAGAGGGACCTTGACACGCTTGTGAGGTGGGCTGATGCCAAACTCATGAAGTTTAA
>JASSUY010051024.1:0-11523 GCA_032466535.1 Forpus xanthops | reverse complement strand
TTAGATGGAGCTGAGGAACAATTCCTTCCCCAGAGGGTGCTCAGCATTGGAACTGCTGCCCAGGGCAGGGATGGAGTTATCATCCCTGCAGTGTGCACACACTGGAGACGAAGCCTCAGTGCCATGGGTCAGTGGTGGCCTTGGCAGTGCTGGGGAACGGTTGGACTGGATGAGCTTAAGGGGCTTTTCCAACCTGGTTGATTTTCTGCTATCCTTGGTCTTTGCTCTGTCCCTTCTCCTGAACATCTCTACCTGTTCCCACAGATTGTGCCCTGAGAAAATCCCCTCAGCACTTTAAGGGATTTGCTCTTAATGAAAATGAAAACTTAGTGAAACAAGCAGAGTTGAGGAGGTTCTGCTTTTTTCATTAGTGTAGCTGCATCTTTCTTTATCCTCAGTCTGTTGTGATCCCTTGGCTGTGTTATGTCTAATTTAAGGATTCTGGGATTACAAGACAAAAGTGTTAGCTAGCTCATGTCTGCAGTGCTGTGCAGGTTTATACCAGCTAAGCAGCTGAACTCGTGTAAGCTAAAAACCCTTTTGCAGACTAATCAAGTGCCATTTCACATACAGAGGGAGCAACTTGCCTTTCCAGCTGTACAGCTGGTTTGAGCCCTGAATGTAAAATAACAGCGATACTCAGAAGGCAGGAGTGGAAGGCTATCTGTTTCTCTGAAGCGGATCAGAGGATCTGATGCCACGCTGGGTGTTTTAAGATCTTACAGGATAAAGGCTTTGCAATTAGTGTTTATTAATTATTTCCTTGGTTGGTGAACCAAAAGCAGGTCCTGCTTGCCCAGCTTGGATTGTGAAAGGAAAACATATTGTTTGGAGTTTACTCTCTAATGGGACTAATTATTCTCTGTATTTCCCCCATCACAATCATAATCCTCTTCAGAGGAAAACAGAATAAATGTTCTCATTAATTTCTGAAACGGGCTTTTCTCTTCCTGACAAGTTGCACTTCCTTTGAAGAGGCTAATACCTGATGATGGAAATTGTAAAGGATAACTAATAAAGCTTTGTAGAGCATGATTTACTTCAAATTACACCATCAAAGAGCTGTTCATAATAATAACTCCCAATGTTTGTGATGAAAACACTATTGAAACTGCAATCTGCTTCCTCACCTGGTGGCATTCTCCTACTCTTACTGAAGGAACACACTCTGTGTTTCGTTATTGTAAGGCTGCCTAGAAGAGTCAGGTTGGTTGCACTGACTCTTTGAGCATGCTCTCAAGTTCCATTAATTCAGTGTTTTCTGACCTGGAGACTAAAGGGTCTCTAGTAGCCAAGCAAGGCTTTTACTCTCATTCTTTGCAGTGGGACCAGATGGTTTGGGTACAGTGTGTGTGTGTCAGGGTGAAGCTGGATGGGAATGTTCTCTGTAGCTGTGTACACGCAGCTACCAGGTTTCCCTGAGAGAGCAGTGTGTTGGTATCCATAGAGAGTGGGCTGCTGGGTGAAGGAGAGTTAAGAGAGGACAGAGAGCAGTGTAGCACCTTCCAAATCAAACTGTTCTGGTGCTAGGCCAGTTTGAAAGTGAACTCCCTTAAAAACATAGACATGGTCAAACGAGGCTCCTGTGGGCCATTATGAACCTGGACTTTTTCTCTCAAAGAGCAATTTCATCATTCCTGGAAGCCTGTCATGTAAGTGTGCCTGATGAAACACACCTCTTGGCTGTCAGCTGAAGAAATACCTTTTCCTTCATTAAGGAGTGTCTGTCCAAATGAAGAAAAGCAGTTCCACACTTGGCAGATCTATTTATATACATGAAACAGTGTAATTTGGACCTGTATGATGTTCCTACCTGAACATGTGAGAAAACCTGCCTTCTTGTACCTAGGAAAAACTTGTCTTAGCTGGGAAGTAATTAATCTGGAGAAGTTTAGTCTGAAGCAGGGAATGGTAATGTACTTTTCCAGGCCTGTTTGTCAGCCAAAGTATTACTGAGGGGCGGAAAGTACCCCTGAGAAGATCATATCCAATTTTGGTGGTAGTGTGCTTGTAGGGTAATACCAGTTACATGAAGGCAGCTGTAAGACTAAATGGTGCTCGTACCAGTTTGGCTGAATTTCTCTGAACAAGATGTCAGTGTTTTAAACATGCCTCCCTGCCCCACTGGCTCCTGCTGTATGCTCTACCTCAGCTGCAAGACTCCTAGTAGCTCATTCTACTCCCAGCTCAGCCTTTGTCTTTGTGATATGAGGTCTGGCTCCATGGGCTGCTTCTGTGTCCTCTATCATAGTCCTGTGTAATAGCTGGTGTTAGCCATCAAAATTGGAATCATTCCTTTTGATCTACATCCTTTCTACTCTCAATTTGAACTCCCAATACAGCTACTCTCTAGTGTAAGTAAGGTAGTAGAGACTCTGGCACATGGAGCTTTTCTGAATCAGGCACGCAAATCGCTACATGGTCAATACATGCTATCAGTGAGCTCCTAAAACAGCATTAAGAAAGAATTGCATTGACCTTGGAAAATAGCATTATCCTGTGCTGGTTTCTAAAGCTACACTGCACCTAATCTGTGTGCTGTGAACAGAAAATGTGCTGCAGGCCATACCCCAGAAATACATGTCCCCCAGCCAAGTCCACATGATCTGTTTGTAGCACACAAGCTCAGGCACGGTTTTGAAGTGTGGTGAATAGACAGCAATGTCCTGTTTGTGAGGGTGTGTGCACTGTCAGGCAGGCGAGGGTGAAGGGACAGGGTTTTTCTAAATAGGAATCAAAAAAGGTCATTTGGCAATGGACAACATTTGCTCCTGCAGTTTGACTCAACATCTGGCATTCACAGAGGATGCTAGGAAAAGGTACTTCAGTAAACACGATTTTGCTTATTTGTTCTGCAGAAAGAACAATACCAAGAATAAAACTGGTAACAAAGTAGAAAATGATCAAAATTTGTGCACTTGAGCTGCTTTTAACAGTTATGTTGTTCTTCCTTTTATGGTTGCTTTCTTTTTCCACTCAAAGCCTCACAACTCAGCTAGTTCTAATGAAGAAGGAAAGACGCTGATGTTACACAGTAGTGGAAAGCAAACCAATTTGTTGAAGATTACTGTTGAAAAGTATTCTTCACTAATAGGTCACATTTATCCTCTTGAAACAGTGTGCAAACTTTTAAACTCTTTGGAGGCTGTCGTGAACGTTTTTCATCTTTACAGTAATGCTTTGAGGAATCACAGCTAGCAGGCATCTCAGAAGGGGAACATAAGTACCCTCCTGAAGCAGTTTTTACTGTCATATTATACTTCTCTACCTGTTTTCTCCCCTGTTCAGAAAACACCAAAAAAATTACTTGCTTTCAAGCTATAACAACTTAGCAATTTCTTCCTTTATGCCCTTCAAGAAGGTATGTATGGTACTTACAATTGTTTCATTCTCCTCTTTTCTATTGATTTCCCCCCTCCCCGCTTCAGAAAATGGATGTAAATGAGAGTAGCTATTGATGGGAAGGATACCAATGTATTATTTTAACACTCATTAGTTAAAAAGAAATGCTTTTCTCAAGGCACTTCCCAACACATTCTTAAAACTGTTATCCAAATAGACTCCTCCAACAGCAGGCATCGCCCTGGTGTTAATAACTCATAGCTGAAGGCCGGTTGGCTTTCTTACCAGAGCCATTCTCCCAGCTTCTCTTGGTTTGGGAAAGCAAATGTGCCTTGTGGCATGCCCTAAAAGATGATAAAACACTAGAGTATTACTGGCAGTAGGCTTTAGAGAGGAAGCATGAAGTATTGTTCTGAGCACAAGACAAAACCTGAAACACCCAGGCCCCTCTGACCGTGATCCTCACCAAGGCTTTGTGTGAATCACTTCATCTCTTCACCTCAGTTTCTTTAGCTGTCAAAGGGTGATAATATCACTGTGTTTTGCTGAGTCATTTTGCAAGATGTTGGAAAATTAATGCTTGGAAATTGCTTTGATGATAAAAAGTGCATTTTAAGTGTGAGATTGAATACAAAGCTCATAAGAATGGTGTTCTGTACTCAGAAAGTAATCATGACAGTTTAAATGCTTAAGTTATACAGCAGGACCTACAACTGTGTTTTTAGAGCAATGTACAATAGCATTTCCTTAGAAAAAGCCATGGAAAGTAGAAACCAAAAATGTTCCCAGCTGTTTCCTTGTGGTAAGAATGTTGCAATAGAAATGGTGAAGAGAATATTGTACTCAAAATGTCCACAGAGTGTTTCAGCTGAGAACACACTGACAGCTCAGTGGAGAGTTGTCAGTACTGAGCACACAGTTGCCTTTAAGTGTAGGTCAGCAGCAGCCCTGCTGCTTGAGTGTCTTTGATGTGGCAAAGTAGCCATAGATTAGGTGGCAGCAAGCCTGGAGCAGAACAAAGCAGACCATGGGAGTAGTGAAAAATAGCAGAAGGCAGGGTTTTCTCAAAGTGCACACTTTAAACCAAAAAGCAATTTCAACCACAAATGGAAAGGAAGAGCTTTATTTTTTGAGTCCTGTTCTCTTGTGTATGGGCTGCAGCTCTGAATGATGAGGCTTGTTGAGTCAGATCTATTGTCTGACCCTTCGTCTAGAAGGATGGTTCAGTAGGGTCTTCTTAGCCTTCTGTGAACAGCCAGGTTTCTCATGGGCTAATTCCAAAGAAGGACCAGCATATAAACCAGAAACTGGGCAAAACAGAGGTACATAAATGAATGCTGCCTCCTGAAACCACATAATGACAGTGGTGCTGAAATGCATTTCTAACATTTCCCTGTTGGACCCAAAATATTTACAGACCTTTGGAGCTCTGCTTTATCTCTTGTGCAGATGTCTCTGTGACCTAGGAATGCTGTGAAAGCTTGTAGGGCATCTCTGGGGGCTGTGGTGGTCCCTCTGTGAGCCCCAAGGGATGCTTGCCCCAGCAGCCAGATCAGGTCTCACTCTCCACACGCTGAAGGTGATCACCACTTTCTATTTAAAATAGAAATAGCTAGGCTTCGTTGGCACAATGTAAAGCTCAGAGCAAACCTCAGGATGTGAGAGGGACAGATCTTGTGTTCTTCTCAGCTTCAGCATTACTACCTGTCTCCATAACAGAAGTAAGCTCATAAAAACCAATATGGTGGAGAAAGAGAGCTCCCCACTTTTCCATGGAAGGGCTATCATCTGACAAAAAAAAACCTAGGGAAAAGACATTTCTGGTTTTCAGTCTTCCACACAATTGTCTTTGTGTTTTGCACTAAATCCCCAATGACTCAACTGTGTATACCACTTTCCAGAGATGATGACTCTAAGTTGTCCCCTGCAGGCAGCCTGGGGTATGATCTGTATTGTAGGGCTTTCGTTGTTTGGATGGGCTGGTCCTTTTCCATGTCAAGGTGCTGTTTTAAAGAGGTGCATCCTCTTCTCATTTTCCAGTAAAAACCTATCAACTCAGCCTAAATAAGGCAAAAAGATTATGGCACTTCATTGTGGATGTGAGGTTTGGAACCTATTCGAAATCTCAAGTAGTCAATGAAGACATTGTGCACGGAAAGCAGCACCTTGTCCCGAGGCAGCAATTGGATGTATTTGCAAAATCATGTTGCAGTTATAAGCCCCAGTTGGCAATGACCCACTTTTTTTATTGTACACAGTGTTACTCAGTTGATTTGTGCTAGTCACAGAGCAAAATTTTGGCATTTCAAACGGCTGTAAATATTTATGAGTTAAATGCAATTTTTGCTAGTATTTTTAGCACCACTGTATGAAGGGATTATCTGCAAAGGGTGGGATGTTGCTGGTGTTTCACACAGGAGCCAAGAGACCTTTGGCTTTCTTTTTCCAATTGAAAGTCGTAATCTCAAGAACAACCTAAGAAAGGCTTCCAGTGTGGCAGAGCACTTCTTATAGTTTATATACATCTATGACCTGTTACATAAACACAGAAGCAAAATAGTAAACATCTGCATCCCCAAATCAGGTTTATTATGACTTGGAACAGGCTGCCTAGAGAAGCAGCTGTGGCTGCCCCATCCCTGGCAGTGTTCAAGGCCAGGCTGGGCATTGGGGCTTGGAGCAACCTGCTCCAGTGGAAGGTGTCCTTGCCCATGGCAGGGGTTGGAAGTGGGTGATCTTAAGGTCCTTTTCAGTCCAAACCAGTCTGGGATTCTATGATTCTAAGGAAGTTGAGCTGAACTGATCCTTTACTGGCTGCTTGTGTAGGGAAGCAATGTGAAGAGCTGGGAAGTCTGGAAACTTGCTCAGCAGACCCTAAGATAGGCCATTCTCTCTGGATAGGTTTTGTCAATTATCATACAGTAATCTGAGATGACTTTTTCTACATTTATTCCCTTCATTGAACTGATTCAAAAGCCAATGCTTTCAGCAAGATAGCTAAGGATTATAAATATAGGAGTGATTTCTTATGCCACCGAAGATGTGTGTAATGTGGTGTAATAGAATGAGATTTGCATCTGATTTACAACCTCAGTACAAGGAAATTTGGAACACCTTTTGGATCACTTACATTTTGCCCTGTTGGAAGTCAGGTTACAGTCTTGCCATTGTTTACAATAATGTAAATCATAATAGACTGGCTATTATAAATAAATTACTATAATATTAAAATAAACAAACTGGCCATTTTTTTCCCCTGAATTTCATTCCACTAGTATTTCAAAATGGTTAGAAAAGTAATACCTGAAGTAGGGTTGTTCCTTAAGAATCCTTTCCCCTATGTTTGGACTAAATCATGTCTTCTGCCCAAGGTTGGCTAAGATACTGAAATAGAATCATAGGATTGTTTAGTTTGGAAAAGACCTTTAATATCATTGAGTCTTTACTGTGGGGATGGTGGGGTTCTGCAATGGGCTGCCCAGGGAGGTTGTGGGTGCTCCATCCCTGGCGGTGTTTGGGGCTGGGTTGGATGAGGCCTTGGGTGGCGTAGTTTGGTGGGAGGTGACCCTGCCCATGGAATGGAGGTTGGAACTTGATGATCTTGGGGTCCTTTCCAACCCTAACTATTCTATGATTCTATTAACTCAGCACTGCCAAGGACACCACTAAAACCAAAGTACTGAGATGTTTAAATACTTCAATAGTGAATTATCAGCTTCCTTGCTAGGAATCATAGGAGCTTTCAGTAGGATTACTAAGATACACAGGAGCTGACTTGCCATCCCCTTAACTCCCATCATTCCACACTTAAAGTTAGACAGCTTCTAAGGAGTATTGTGGGGAAAAGAAAAACCAAAGCCACCTTTGTGTTTAATAGCTGACTAGTTAGAAACTAAGGCTCAAGCATGGTTAACTAAGACTCAGACACGACTAAGGCAGCATACTTGAACCTCACACTAGCTATAGTAACTGTACACAAGTGGAATCCACATTCATGGTGAGAGCGAGGCTGTATGACTTTGCTTCCAATACTGCTTTCATTGGAGGGAAGAATGGGTAAGGAAATCCGTGAAAGGCTCTTTAGTTCAGCAAAGCAGGTAAGGTATTGATGAGGAAGCCTCGGAGATGTTCAGCATGGATCCAGTAGTGAGCTGCTTAGTTACAATACTAATCTACTGTATTTTTTCTGAAAGGAACTTTATGAATCCCCAGTCAGGACTTGGCAATTTTTCAGCCTCAGAGCATGAAATACGTTCTCAAAGATGCATGAAATTCACTAAAAGGAAGCCAGGAAAATGATTATATCTGCGTGTACAGAAATACTGACTTTGTGACTGCAAGGATCTTTTTATAGGCAATTTTTACATAGATACAACTAAAGGTGATGGGGTGGGGGGAAGGTTTGCACTTCACCGAGAACTAGTTTGAGGATTGGGGATCAGAGGAGAGAGGAACCTGTAAAGATGGAGCTACCAACTTGGTGTAACGTTTGCCAAGCCAAACAAGACAAGAAGGCCAAACTTGATGTTGTCTTCCTAGAGTCAGTCATGTCTGAGATCTCCAGAGGGGAGGGCTTGTGTTAACCTCAGTTGTGTCATATTTAACTTGGCTATTGGAAGGTTTGCTTGGCTCTCTTTGTAAATGCCACACCTTTTATGTTTCTGACTCTTTCTATTTTAATACCGCTGTTCTGCTACATGGAGATCTCTTGTCATAGTTGTGAATTCTCCTTAATGTACATGGCTCATTCTCCTGTCTGCCGCTGGACTTCTAATCTGCAGACTCTCAGTGGGTGCTGATCTTGTCCCATCAATTCAAATGTTGCACATGGGGGTTACTACTGTGTGATTTCCAGAAGCTGAATGAAAACAAGAGGTTTGGTTCAATACTGTGAGCTGTTAACTTGTGAGAGAGAGCCCTAGGGTGCTGCTTGTAATTCCCACAGGGACTTTGTATTCAGGAAAGCAGTGAGAAGCTCAGTGCTTTAGTCCGCCTGAGGACTCTATGGCTGGATTCATAAATACTCAGTTTGACAGCTTAACTGCATGGGAAACAAAGGATGAGTTGAAAATAAGGGTTTCCTCTAAACCACAAGCTTTGTTTTGCCTTCCCAGCTGCAAAATGCCCACTTGGCCACCTCACTGCCTTTCACACATCCACCCTGCCTCATCCCCTTGGCCGTGCCCATGCCCTAGAAATGCAGAGTTCTGTAGTGAGCAGACCGCAGAAGGACTTGTGCAGAAAGGCAATGGTAAGAGCCCTTTCCAAAGGCCTCCTGCCACCTCTCTCCTCCTTCACTCTGGAATTGTTTGCTTCACTTTCATCTGATTGTACGTACAGCTGATCATGTGAGAAAGGAGTCTCTTACCACTTGACAGTGAAACCTCAGCACTTTCAACTCAGTTGCTTCAGAAGTGCATAGAAATAATAAAAGGGGGAATGAACATCTGCTAGAGACAGTCTTCTAGTGATGCTTGAACTGATCTGCAAGAGGCTGGCAGTGCACCCTCCCTGTTCACCAAGGCTATAGTTGGGACTGGGTGCCTTCCTGCTGGCTCCCAGTAGCAAAGACAGACGTGGACCTTTTTGGAAGTTGTTGCTTCTGCAACTATTCTGGCAGTGAGTGATGCTCTGAATTTGTCCCAGAGTAACCTACCATCACAAATCATCTTTCTACCCAATATGGATTCTCTTTTTGGCCTCAGAGAAACCTGCTGCATGAGGACACAGCATCACACTGCTTTCTTACTAAGGGGCAGACGCTTTGAAAGGCTGCCAGGCCTCTGCAGCTGTTGGGACACTGGGAAGAGATGTTCAAACACTCTACCTCTTGCAGATCAAATAAGAAGTGGAGCTTTCTGCTGCTGCTTTTCTAGGGTTGTTACACTCTGGTTCCTCCACTGCTTGCCAGTGACTGTAGCAGCAGCAGAACTCACTTTCATTTGTGTGCCTAAAATGGTGAGGACCATGTATTCGTGCCAGGCTGTTCAACATCTTGATTTACAACTAATCTTGAGTATTTGGTCATATTTTACTATATAAAATCCTTAAAATAAGAGGGAGAAAAAGAAAAAAAGACCCATCTAGTGTAGAAGTCCAGGCAGTGAGAGCTTCCAGTGGGACCATTGCCAGAGTTTGTGTTTCTGCTCCATGGGCTGGGCAGTGACCTTCATGGAAATGTAGCTGCTCACTTGGCCACAGAGCATACATGGGCTTCTGGATGTCATACAATCATAGAATGTTTTGGGTTGGAAGGGACTTTAAAGCTCACCCAGTTCCAACCCCTGCCATGGACAGGGACACCTTCCACTAGAGCAGGTTGCTCCGAGCCCCTGTGTCCAACCTGGCCTTGAACACTGCAGGGATGGGGCAGCCACAGCTTCTCTGGGCACCCTGTGCCAGCGCCTCAGCACCCTCACAGGGAAGAGCTTCTGCCTTAGATCTAACCTGAACTTGTCCTGTTTCAGTTTGAACCCATCACCCCTTGTCCTATCACTGCAGTCCCTGATGAGGAGTCCCTCTCCAGCATCCTTGTAGCCCCCTTCAGACACTGGAAGCTGCTCTGAGGTCTCCACAGAGCTTCTCTTCTCCAGACTGAACAGCCCCCATATTCTCTATCTGTCTTCATATAGGAGGTGCTTCATTGTGGCATCCTAGACTTGCTCCAGCAGCTTCATGTCACCCCATAGCTAATGACAACGCTGTCCTTTTCAGTGTAACCTTGTGGAAAAGCTGTAACTCCTTAGACCTCTTCCCGTTCTGAGGCTGCAGTGCCGCTCCTGCGTGCATGCCGTTTGTGTTATGCAGCCATCTAGAGGGCCTGCTGCCTGTACTGACTTCACACTGGGGCCGGAAACCTCAGAACTGCAGGAAAACGCAAGCTCTGCTGACCCTTAGTGGCGGCAGTGCCGAGTGGGAATGGTTTTACTCACCCAGGACGGCTGCTCCAGGGCTGGTATGTGGGTGGTGTCACATACTTGTCTTTACTAGGGGATAAGGTACAGACTGACTTGGTGAGGGCAAAAACTGGGGGAGCAGCATCAGAGGAGAAGAGGGTCTGGGTATTATAGAGGAGAATGCACCCGGCCTTGAGATTTTACAGCAGTTCCAGGGAGCAAATGCAATCTCCACCTATGGGCTACCAAAACCGACACTGTAAAGTGGATGTGAGTCATTCCCCGGCAAGGAGAGATGGAAAGAAAAACTGGAGGCAAAAGGCAAAATGCTTAAGGGCCACCATATGGCTCTGATGGCCAGATGTGATTCACAGAGTCACAGAGATGCATGCCTGGTTCTGATAGGGAAGGCTTGACCCTTGTACTGATGGGACTGCACCTGGAGTATCAGACATGAGCCAGGCTTTCCAACATCAGGACAGAGGAATTTGAATACGTGAAGCAGGCCTCAGGGTGATCAGGGGAACTGAAATGCTCTTTTATAGGAGGATTTTAAAGATCTGGCAAGATGGTATCCAAAAGGATATGAACTCTTTTCCCCCATTAAAAATTACATCACTGATGTCAACAGAGAGGGGAAAAAGTCACCTGGTGCAAAGTCAGATGAACCTTTTGGGCTGGAAAGTCAATGCTTTTTACACTGAGGGTGGTGAAGCACTGTCACAGGCTGCCCAGAGAGATGCTGGATGCTCCATCCCTGGAGACATTCCAGGCCGGGCTGGATGTGGTTCTGGGCAACCCGATATGCTCAATGAAGGGATTTGGAACTAAAGAGCTTTGAAGGTCCTTTGAAACCCGAACTATTCTGTGAGTCCATGTGTTTGTAACACTAGGAGCAGTGAGGTTAGTTAGCTGTGGGTGAAGTGCCAGGAGGAGGGAACCCTTGCTAGGACACAGGTACATCCCCGAGCAGATTGCCGGTACCATCACTTCCAGCCCCACGTTCCTGCCTTGGTGATGCTCTTCAGACTCTTGTGCTCCGGCAGTGTCGCGATGCCGGTAAACCCGGTGCTCCCGCACTAGTGTACCTTGCGCTCCAGCAGGCAGCAGTAGAGGCTGCCGCAGGCGCCCTTTCGCTCTGCTCTCCACCCTTTGCGTTTCCTTTGGTGCCCATCCACAGAGCCTCGGGGCTCTCCCCGTGGAGCCGCCGGTACGCGGTGCCGGGGATCGCTGCCCCGCGGCTGCCAGGAGAGGGCGCGCAAGGGCCGCAGCTCCGCCCCGCTCC
>JASSUY010051013.1:0-28407 GCA_032466535.1 Forpus xanthops | reverse complement strand
GCGGCGGCCTGCGGCTGCCCCCCGGCGGGCTGCGGGGACCGAGCCCTGGCCGAGCTGCTGCTCGAGTTCTCTCGGGCTCAGTACCGCGCGAAGGACGGCGGGGGCGCCGCCGCCGCTAAGGTGAGGGGCCCGGCACTGGGTTGGGGGGCATTATAGGGAGGGCCGAGGTCCGGTGCGGCGGGCGTTGACCGGTGTCTGTGTGCAGGTGGATCGGATCGAGCGGCGGTGCCTGGAGCTCTTCGGCCGCGACTACCGCTACAGCGTCATCTCCAACGCGCACGGCGAGGTCTGCGCTCACTACCCGCGGCACATCGTCCTCCTGGAGCACGATGCCGGCGCCGGCCGCGACCCGTAAGGCTCCCGGTATCCCCGGTGCCCCCTCCCCGCACTGCTGTCGCACGCGGAGGTGGCTTCGCCTCCTGCCCCGAGGAACTTCCTCGCCTGCCGCTCCGGGGCTGCCGCCGGCCGGGGGAAGCCCCGTCGGCCTCGTTGTGGCTATTTATAGCGAGCGGTGTCAGCCGCTTCCGGACGCCCTTTGCCGCGCTCCGGGCTCCTGGGTGAAAGCGGTGATTTGAGGGGTGCGAAGGGACCAGGGCGATTGAGCAGAGCCGAGCGTGGCTCTTGCCTGTGTGATGCTCCCCTTGTCGTGATGAAGTGCCCCTGGTCTTGCTGGAAGGCCTCTGGTTAGAGACAGTTTAGTTTGGAAAGCTTTGTGAGGTGAGGGTATTGCTAGAGGCCGCACGGATGAGACCACCTCGGCAGAAGTTCTGCTCTCACCACACTGCACGTGTCAGGGGATGCTGCAGGTTAGGGAACTAGCGGAAAGTGCTGCCTTGCAGTTTAGTACAAGTCTAAGCCAACCTCTTGCTGGACTTTGACCTGCAGGCGTAGAATCACATTGGTCTGACTTGTGCCCTGCAGCTCTAACCACAGCCTCTCAGCTTTTCTCTTCTGACAAAGCATCATGCAATTTTGCTGCCTTAACTGTGTCCATGACAAGAGTAACATGTTCAGAAGGATGGTGGTCACTGAGTTCTGCTCCTGTGTCCGGCTGCTTTGCCTGAGGAAGGCAAGCTGTTAACCACGCTGCTGTCACGTGGGCTGGATGCTGGGGGGTCTTTTGAAAACAGCCACAGCTGACTGTCAGGTGAGATCACTCCCACTTACTGGTTGGATCAGGTCAGAGAAGGTTAACCCCCTTGCTGCAAACAAAGGGAAACTCAACTCTGAAGCTGTTACTGTGACCAAGAGTGTCTTTAGGGAAGAGAAACAGAATGCTTCTGCTTTTCTTGTTCTTGCAGGAGAAAAAGATGCTTCATTCCCCGATGAGTGTTCAAAATACACTTGCACTCAGCGCCCTGTTCACTTCCAGAGCTTTGCAGTCAGCACTGCCAATTACACTTGAGTCACGGATTCTTTCCACACCTCCATTTGTCTCAGAGAGTCATGGAAACCATTACCTCCATCAGCCCTCTTGCCCTCCTTTCTGGGTGATAACCTCTGTAAAAGCTGCTGATCATTTTTAGACAAATCCATGTTTCATTTCATCCTTGTATTTTATGGCCTAATGATAAAATAGAGGCTGTGCTTCTGTGTTACAGAGCACAAATGAAGGGGACACTCCTTCTAGGTCTTTGTCTGCTTTGCATCTTGGTCATGTTCTTAACCAGTTGGTAAGGTCTTCTTGAAGTGTGCAGGATGCTTCTCACCTCTCACCAGGGTTTCTGGGAGCAGTTTTTACCTATGTGAACTCTGCACTGCCCCATCAGCTCCGCTGCTGCAGCTTATTCTGAAGCCAGGCAGGGAAGCAGCAGCAGCTGGGTGTTTTAAGGCCAGATTGGTTTCTTGATCCTGTTTCCTCTGTGCCTGGACAGCTGGAGCAAGAAGAGTGCTTCCTCCTCAGAGTTTCGAATGGGAATCTGAAGTCAGGCAGGTGCAGGGGGTAGCAGAAGGAATTTAATGCATGGGTTTGGCTCCTTGGTCAGATGCTGCTCATGGGGAGACACAGGAAGTAGCACAGTGAATTCTGACACCCAGGAGCTCCTTTGCTGCACTTAGAGATCTTTGATGTCCCACAGAAGGAGCAGGCAGATGCTGCAGGTGATGGAGACAGAAGGATGTGCTCAGTTCTTTACTGTGCCTGTGCCTGATGAAAATGTCCAGATCTCAGACACAGGCCATGTCTTTGGTTTGGCCTGACCATACTGTGATGTGCCTGCACTCCCGATGTTGTTCTGGCTACCCAAAGACAAGCACCTCTGCTTCAGGCCTAAAATAGAGTTGCTTGCTCTTACAGGAAGTGCGTTTTAAAAGGTTAATTCATGTTTGGGGTCTGATTTCAATGGGAATTAAGACAGAGATAAGGATGCCCAGAGTGTCTTCTGGAAAACAAACTTCTGAAGACATCTCCCCACCCAAACACCTGAAAGTCCAAAGAATAAAGAGTTAAGGTAGATGTTATTCCTTCCGCCTCCTTCTCCACCTTGTGCCAGGCAGCCTGAATGCTGTTCTTTCACACTGCTGTTGGAGTGCTCTGGTTTCTGAGCCCTTTTGAGTAATTTCCTCCTACCTGTGCTGCATTTAAGCACTTCTCCCTCCAAGAGCCTCACACCTGCTCTTCAGGGCAAGCTTTCCCCTCGCTACAGCAGTCTCCTTTCAACTGTGGTTCTGTACTATGTTTACCCCTAGCTTTGCTGGTGATGGTTCTTGAGAAGAGTGGAGCATGGGTTGTGGGCTGAGAGGTGAAAGCTGGTGTCTTGTCTCAGCTCCTGGTGAGGTGCTTCTCTTACAATTGCTGACATTCCAGGCATTTGATTTTTGCTGAATCCTGTATTCTGGGCTTGAAGCAATGCCATGGAGCTGTGCTGGTAGCACCATCTTAAAGTTCTTGCTTCCCTCTGTATTTGTATTTGCAAAGGAAACATAAAGACAGATAGAAAACCAACCCCACAACCAAAGCTGTGTGTCGGAATCTGGCAAAGTTTCAGAGTACTTGGGAATTATGCACAAAGGAACCTCTTCTCAAGCAAAACAGTACTTACAGGAGTGTCTCCTGCTTGCTAACTTCAGAGGTGGCTCGTACGTGAAAGGGATGGGGATCACAAGAGACACTCTGTGTATTGAACCCAATCTCTGTCCACTAGGTTTGAGAGCACTGTGCAGGTCGGCAAGCTGCAGGACCTCATCAACCGGAGTAAGATGGCAAGGTGCAGAGGACGATTTGTCTGCCCAGTCATCCTGTACAAGGGAAAGGTAAAGCTTCATGAGTCACCTGTCCTAGCTTCAAAAATGACCTTTCTCCATCTCTTTGACTTGTACAGCCCCATCTTCAGGTGGTTGTCACCTTTCTGAATGCTGTAAAAGTCTTTGCTTAGGTGCAAGCAGGCAGCCTGTAGTAGCAGGTAGCCTGTCTAGGCTGCATAAATCATCTGGGGGGCTTCAGGCTGTTTTACCCCACCACTGCGCTATAGAGCTAACGACTCCTCCATGCGTATGTCCCTTGTGAAGGACCAAAGGTATTTGGTCTTTGAGAGGGGAAGGACAGCTTTTGCCACCTTGTGCCCTTTACTCTTTCCAGCAGTGAGCTCCCTTTGAATAACTCTTCTCTCTGAAGTTTCCCTGTGTGTTCCCTGGGGAGGCCAGATTGCATTAATGCTCTTACGAATGTGTGGGTTTGTCTGCAAGGGGAGCTGTAAGAAAGTGAAATGGCATTCATTTTCATGTGGATTAGTTAAACTGCATTGAAGCCCTGTAGGAATAGTCTCATTTAGGGTTTAAATAGCTTAATTCAGCTTTCTTTAGTTCAATTTAGAAACGCTGGATGAATAGCAAAGTCACACGTGTGACCATTTTAATGTAGCTTGACTGAAGCCGTCATGGGCTGGACCTGCTGGCCTTTACTGCTTGCAGTCATACTGAGACCATCTATAACCTTATCCACAGGAATGTGGAAATAAGCAGGGTATTAACAGAGCACCGAATGTGCTAACTTGGCAGGAGTTGACTATATTGGTGAATTGGAGAGCTAGAAGTGAAACTGTGATTTAAAACCCAGCTACAGGTAAAGGCACTTGGGAGTTCAATGTATTTGGAGAGCTTGATTTGGACCAGGGTTGCAGGGGAGGCTGCTGAGAAGGTCATTGCTGTAGGTACCAACCAATTCTATGTAACACAACCGCAAACAGTCCAGAGACCCAATAAGGGAAAGGCTCCTGGAGCATAGGTGATTAATAACGAAATCTTCCTCCAGCATATTTGCAGATCAGCAACACTGGCCGGCTGGGGAGAGCTCTATGGGCGCACTGGCTACAACTATATCTTCTCAGGTGAGTAAGGAGCTGTTTGTCACTGTCTGCCTGGTTGGGCTTGTTAGTGCTGGGACACTGACTTACACACAAGTGCAAGATCTTCCTAGGAGCCCGTGCAGAGCTCTAGCATGGACCTGAAGCTGAAAAGTGAGTTATGGGAAGCGTGTAGGCAAGTAAGGCAGCCCAGAGAATCAGGGTGCTGATTCCGAAACGTGGGAAATGGGAATAACAGAAGAAAGGATAAGAACTTGCTGATGCTTGATTAATCATTTGGAATCAAATCTTGCTAGTGGGGACATATACTGCACTGTAGGGAAAGCTCTTCAGGGAGTATTGGGTGGCTGTAGTGTGGGTAGCACAGCTTAACAAAGCACTGTGTAGCACTGTTGGGGTGTCCTTCTGGCTGTCACTAGTGGCTTGACCTGCCTAGGTCCTTTGCAGTGACAGGGAAAGACTGGGCTACATTAGAAAATGGGCTTTTCAGGAAGAGGAAACGTGGGGAACTACTGAGAGCACATATGTGTGGAGGGAGGGTGCCAAACCATGGCCTTTTTGGGCATACGCATGTCTTGTCAGATTGGGAAGCACGTTGGTTTGCACAAAGTTCAGTTCTTAATGCTTCATTGCAGGAGGTTCTGATGATGCTTGGGCAGATGCAGAAGACATCTCAGAGGAGGATTCCGCACTTAGGTTTGTATGCATCACTGGAATGGGGAAAAGGGAGTTTGAATCCTAGAACACCACATTGGAAGGGACTTCAAGGACCATCTGGTCCAGCCTTTCTAGGCAAAGCGTGACCTGGGCTAAATGGCCCAGCACCCTCTTCAGATGAATCCTAGCAGTGTCCAAAGCTGGGGAGTCCACCACTTCCCTGGGGAGATTATTCCAGTGCCTTGGACCAAAGCTAGCTCAGCCCTCAGGGGTTGGACAAGGCTCATGCTATGCAGCCTATGGCTGGAAGCACTTCAGGAAAGGACTTGTGGAGTGTTGTTGTTGGCAGTGATCGTTCAGTGTGGTCAGTCATTGAACTCCAGGCTGTTCATCTTGCTTTGCTTTGCTCTGTCCCACAGGAATGCAGACTCCCAGCTGTTTGACAAGGTCAGAGGGCATGACATCAAGCTACTTCGATACCTGTCTGTGCGCTACATCTGTGACCTGATGGTGGAAAACAAGAAGGTGAAGTTTGGCTTGAAGTGAGTCTGGGTTCATTTGTTTTCCTGCAGCATAGCCCTTATTGCTATTGGGCATGCTCTCAACATCCTGGGAGCAGACCCACATCAGGATCAACTGTAACTGACTGCTAGAAAGAGAACCCCAAGGTTTTAGGCCAGAGAAAGCTGTGTCAGTGGGCAAGATAGCTGCTTTCATCTGTCTTCTTCAGGCTGAGTATTTTTCTCTGTCGAGCTTGTGATAATTTGACAGTCCCTCTTCACCAGGGAGAGAGTCAAGGAGCCCTCTGCTTGTGTATAGGAATAGGGGGAGGTGTTTCTGCTGGTATTTCTGTCGGAGGAAAGCTTTAGTGGTTTGGGGCTGCACCTCATTATTTGGATGCATTGTGTAACTTTGGCTGAGTCCTGAGTCAAGGCACAGCGCAGGGAGATGTGACAGGTAGCTTTTTGGGTGCTGGCATTCCTGTGGAAAGCACTCCACAAATGTCTCTTCTCCTCTTGTCCTGTGCAGTGTGACGTCTTCTGAGAAGGTGGACAAAGCTCAACGTTATGCTGACTTCACACTTCTCTCCATCCCATATCCAGGTACAGGACTGATGTCCAGAGGGACTCCCAAGGGACAGGTGACAATCTGCTTCTGGGCACTGGGAACTATCTGTGTGTCTGCGTGAAGTGACTGTGGCTTGCTCAATGTTTCCTATGGTCCCTCAGGAGAAAAGCTCTTTTAAAATGCAGCACTCTGGCTGCTCTGCTGGTGTGAGTCAGCATTGGGCACTCTTTCAGGTGGCAAAATAATTTCTCAGCTGTTCCAGTTAATTCAAGTGCAGAGAAAGAGTCCCAGAGGTGGAGCTGGGGTTAAGATGGCCCTTGGAACCCCTGCACTCCAAACATGATGCTAAATGTGTATCTTGCCCTGTGTTCCATAAAACCCCGATTCCTGAGAGTATTTTCTAGTGCTGGTGTTGCAGACCACTATTGTGAGATGTCCTCAGTGCCAGGCAGAGCTGTTAACCTGAGCCTGCAATGTAGAGCTCTGATGCAGACCACTCCAGCCTGTCTCCCTGGCTATATTAGTCCCCGTGCCTAGCAACCACTGCTGGGTCACTCGCTGTGCTCTTAAAGATGAGCTGAATATTGCTGCCTGCCTGCTGATGTCAGGCTCGGTGATAGGATTGGATGTGAGACTGCTGTGCCTGCAGTCTGCCTGCAGGAAAGGACTCTTCCATGCACACAGAAAGGAAGAAAGCCAAACCAAAACCTGCAAAACTGCTGTGGATGATCCAAAGCCTGCCTTTTCCTGGATTGCTGGCCATTGTCCTTAAATATGTATTTTGTTTCATAGAACTGTAGAATGATTTGGTTTGGAAAGGACCTTAAAGCTTATCCAGTTCCAGCCCCTGCCATGGACAGGGACACCTTCCCCTAGAGCAGCTTGCTCCAAGCCCCTGTGTCCAACCTGGCCTTGAACAATGCCAGGGATGGGGCAGCCACAGCTGATGGATGGAGCACCCTGTGCCAGCGCCTCAGCACCCTCACAGTGAGAAATACACCGATTTAAAGGTGTATTTCCTTTCATACAGAAATTGGTGACAATTCAGAGAAGCTGTGTGAGGGTTTCTGTTGAGTTTGCCATGCAGGTTGCTGAGGTGTACAGAAGTACCAATTTCTGTAGCCCATGGCACAAGTACATACATGTTGCCAGCATTACTCACCAAACTGAGAACATGAGAGAGACAGTGTACACAAGCCTTTTGTAGGGTTTGTAAAGGCTAAGGAAGAAGAGAGATGCTCTTCTCTTAGATGACCGAGCCAGCGTCCAGACATAGAATCACCGAATCCTTTAGTTTGGAAAGGACCTTTAAGATCCTCATGTCCAGCCATTAACTCAGCACTGCAAAGTCCACCACTTACTCATGTTCCTCTGACTGTATGGGGTGAAAGACTTGGCTTAAAGTGGGTTATCTATAGAAACTTTGGTGCTCTCCAGGGCAGAAAAACCCCCTTCTCCATTTGACTGATGTTTGGCACTTGTAGATGCCAATACTTTCTGCCATAGTCCTTTGTTCTTTGCTTTTAGCTGTTGTTGAATTGATCTCAGCTGACAGATTGCTGTCTGACTGTTTCTGAGGGCTGGTCGTGTCCTTGCATGGATCTTCTTCCACCATCAGAGTTACCTGTGACTTGCAGGGTAGGAATCATTGTGTGTGTTCAGTGCCTGGCACAGGTGTTTTGGTAGTGTCAGGGGCACTCTGGCACTGCTGGTGCACACAGAGTACATTGTAAGAGGTGTTTGTGTATCCTGCAGGCAGCCTCAGTGCTAATGGTGCTGCTCAGCTGTGACAAGTGACTGCAATTTGCAGCAGAGAGTTCAAATAGTTGCTTGAAAAGAGCAGAGCCAAAGGACAGGCTTGGGGGAAGCCTTGGAAGTGGTAGTGAACCTGCTTCCTTCAGATAGGGCAGTTTGTGTGTTTGAAAGAGGGAATGTGAGAGAAATCACAGCAGCCTCTGGCAGAGCCCTTTCGTGTAGCAGATGCCCTGTGAAAGCTGCCTTTCCCCAGGGCTCTGACAACACCTCCTTTTGCTGGTTGCTTCTCACTCAGCATGTCAGGCTGATGCCTTTAGATCTGTGCAAGAGCCCTTGGCCCTGGAAAGTGCAGCTCCTTGGTGAAACCTCTTGTTTGGGAAAGAATGAAGGCAGTCCCTCAGACGCCACCTTGCCTGTGAGTTTGGAGTTTGCCCTTTGCCATGTGAGTGTGTTCACTGCTGAGTGCTCAGGGTTGTGCTGCTGGGAGGCTCTGCTGTGCTCACTGATGATTACTGCTCTTCTCTTCCTGCAGGCAGCAAGTTCTGATTAGTTTGGTGCTTTGGAGCCTGGGGCTGCCAGCACTTCCAGTCCCACAGGGCACTTCAGTGGGTAGATCTCAGTCAGCTCAACTGTTCATTATCTCTTCTTCTTGCAGGCTGTGAATTTTTTAAGGACTACAAAGACCGGGATTATACAGCTGAGGGTCTCATATTTAACTGGAAACAGGTACATGGATGCTACAAACTGGAGACCCATGGGTTTTACTGGACTTGGGTCTCATCTCGGAGTTCCTGAGCAAGGTCTATATATCATGGGCTTATTCCTGATCACTAAGAGGAAACCATCAGGGCAAACAAACCAGTGAATGTACTGAGTTACTATTTGTAGGATCTGTATGTAAAAGAAATGGACTGTTAGCCTGCAGTCCTGCTTCAGCTCTCGTGCAGGGTATGGGTTGCTCCTGGGTTTCAATTTGATATCTTATTGATAGCTTCTGTTATTTCTGTCTTCATATTCTGTCTTCTGCTGAGGGTTGAGTGGAGCAGCCCTGCAGGAATTCAGAAACTAACATGTCTTCTCCTGACTTCCACCACTGGGAGCACAGAAAAGGCTTTTCTCCATTAGCCCTTCTAAGAGGCAATGAGTTGATTCTTAGCACTTTGTTTTCCTGCATCCAAAGATGCTTTGCTGAGATGTTTTCTTTCAGATGCACCAGTTGGCATTTATTGTTACAGTTTTTGCTGGAACTCACTGCCTTCAGGTCAGGGTTTTTCTCTGACCAATTGTGTTTGGGTTTTGCAGGATTACGTGGATGCTCCATTAAGTATCCCCGTCTCTCTGACCCAGTCTCTGAACATTGACTGGAGTGAGTACCAGGTGAGCAAAGCAACCATCTCTGTGGTAGCTCAGGGATTCATCCAGGAAGGAGCAGTAAAGATTTGAAGCCTGACTTGCTCCTGCTGCCATAATGTGGCTCACTTCATACCATCCCAGTGGGAGCGAGGCTGCTTGCTTGGCTCTTTGCATTGGCAGTGGCAGTCCTCTATCCAAAAGCTTGGTGTGTCCTGAGGCAGCTGGCTGTAACATCCAAGCTTTTTCTGTAGCTATGTAAAGCTTGCCATCCCTTAGGGAGTTCTGTTGCTAACAAAAGCAAGTACCATGCCAGGAGATGGAAAGCAGTGCTACTTGTTCACAGTCTTAGCTCTGCACATACTGCCTTGACTGTGGGGAATCTTGAGAGAGGTCAGCCTTCTGTGAGCAGTAGCCAAGGGATTTGGCACCTTCTTCGTGGTGCCTGTCCTTTGGGAGGGAGTAGAAAACCATATTTGACTGTAGCATGTCTCCTTGTTACTGCAGCTGCATCACAAATGATAATTGAACTCCTGTGTTTGCCCAAGCTACAAGGTTTACCTCTGTTTATAGCAGGGAGCATCACCTTCTACTGCTGATCACTGTGCTCCATTTCAAGCAGCAGTGGACCCCCGAGCCCCTCCAGGTTTGGTGATGATTGGCTGTGCTGGAGCATGCCACACTCCTGTGCTCTCTGGCTGGAAGCACCACATGAGCAGAGCTCCCTGTGTTGGGCCACTGCTCATCAGTGAATGATTTAAATAAAGCAGACTCGTGCAAAAACAGCTTGCAGTGTTGAAACAGAACTGATGGGAGCATAGCTTGTTTGTGGCTAGAAATTTGTTCACTAGAGTACTGAGCAGCCAGTGCTTTCCAAAGGATATTAAAAGTTGAAGAGGGTGTAATAAATGCAGATGCAGAAATGATCTGAGGACTGGAGAAGGTGCTTCACTTAAAGCTGAAGTTCTCAGACTCCAGCTAATCACAGAGGTGATGGAGGGTTGACTTGATTAATGTAGAAGTACATTTGCAGGGAGAAAATACTAATTCTAAAGCACTCTTCAGTCTGGGGAAGAAAAGCTGCACAGGAAGCAATGTCTGCAGTCTGAAATCAGACCTTTAAATAAGAAGTCTTGTGTGTTGTTTCTGAGGATGATGTGTTGGAAGATGCTGCCAAACGATGGATGATCTGTCACCCCTGGGAGGTGCTTCTCTAGGTAGAGATGCTGCCAAGTGCACGTTTCAGGCTGTATTTGTGATACAGAAAGGCTGTGAATTGCAGAGCAGCCTTTTGCTATGGACAGACCTTTATCATCAATATTTCTCTTCCTGCAGAGCTGGGACCTTGTACAGCAGACACAGAACTACCTGAAGCTGCTGATCTCCATCATCAATAGTGATGGTAAGGCAAACTCCTTGCTCCCAGCAGTCTGAACTGGAGGAACAGCTCATCTACTGTTCTAGTATCACCATATTAGTGCCGCCGTGGATCAATTCCCAATATAGAAGTGTCACTTTATAGACAGCTTCACTTCTCTCTCTTCAGAAAGATGATTCCTGGTATCTCAGGGCTTCAGCTCCCCCCTTTTAGGGGAGGGGACTTCATTCCTTGACAGCCCTGTCCTCTCAGGGATGGAGGGATAGCAGAAAACATGAGCTAATGTTTTACTGCTTTAAAGCTGGAAAAAAAGGAAACATTCCTTCCTCTGCTTGTTGACTCTTGCTTTTATTTTGCTGGACACTTGTTTTTTGTCCCCCTAACCTGGGATCTCATTAGGTACCTATTTAAGAGCCCTTTCCATCCTCTGTCATCGCACCCAACTCTTTGGAAGGTGTATATTGCCCTATGCTGGCATCCCATTCCCTCTGGGCACTGTGACTTTGTACCCAGCACTGTCGGATAGATGGAGCCAGCTACAGACTCCTGCAGCAGTTGTTCTAGGACACGCTGGATTTTCTGGAGATCATAGGAGTGTGTGTGTGCCTCTGCTCAGTGTGTGTTGGTTGGCTAGTAAGGCTGGAAAGGCACTCACTTGGAGCAGGTTTCTCTCTCATAAGGGAATAGGTTATGATGGAGGGTTGCAGCAGGATAGGTGCATGTTCTGGGTAGCAGGGTGATGTTCATACCTAGTGACTTCATGTCCTGAGCAGCTGTCAGGACCAGGACAGCACATCAGCTGGGGCTGCTGACAGCCCAGGACACTCTGAGCCACCTGTGGGCTGCCAGATTCAAGCCAGAATGCTCTGGTTTGGTGGATGAGCTCTGTTCTTGAGCCTTGGCAGGGGGGCAGAGGGCAGCTTCTCCTTACCTATTTGTCATGAAGTCATTGATGTTGTTGCAACATGTTTTTCTTGTCCTTCTCCTTCCTGCCCCTGCCTGGAGCAGATGACAGCGGGCTCCTGGTGCACTGTATATCCGGCTGGGATCGAACTCCTCTCTTCATCTCTTTGCTGCGACTCTCCTTATGGGCTGTGAGTACCTGACTGACCTGCTCTGCTTCTGGGGGTGAATGCTTGGAGGGTGGGTGACTGTGGAGCAGTTAATGTTCCTTTTGACTATCTTGGCTTCAGAGAGGTTGTGGATTGGTTTTGATTGGAACCTAATGTGCTGCCCTGCCATCAGAACACTATCACAGGCACATAGAGCAAGCTGAGCATCTTGGATCACCATGACAGTTTCCAGTCGATGATGAATTCCCAAGTCCCAGCCCCCAGGGCTGCTGCCTGAAGGCTGTTCTCATTTGCTTTGCAGGATGGGCTGATCCATGCGTCCCTGGAGCCATCTGAGATTCTCTACCTGACGGTGGCCTATGACTGGTTTCTCTTTGGGTAGGCACACTAAATTTTACTTGCGTATACATAGCATCATAGAATGGTTTGGGTCGGGAAGGACCTTAGCATCTAGTTCCAGCCCCCTACTGTGGCCATACGTCCCTACACAGCACGGAAGAAGCCTTCAGGGGATTCATGTTTACTCACAACCAAAGGTGGATGTTGAGGCAGCTCCCAGTGAGCTGTGACAAGAGGGGATGATGCCTTTTTTCACCTGGAGGCTCAGGCATGGGGCCATTCGTGAGGGGTTGCGCTCTTCTGCTCATTCTGGCTTCCAGCATGTGACTGAGCTGCTTTTGCTCTCTTCCCAGGCACATGTTAGTCGATCGACTCAGTAAAGGAGAAGAGGTGAGTCCTCTGGAGCACTGCTTTCTGCTCTCAGGATACTTGTTTACAACAGCAGCATTCACTGCTGCTTCTGGTAAATCAGTGCTTTGGCTGGGCTGTAGAAGGATTATTCAGCTGCTGGAAATGTGAGGCAGGAGCCTTGCTCCATCACTGCCTGATGTATAAGGTGAGGGAATGCTTTTCCCTAGGGCTACAGTTGGGTTGGTGGGTGTCAGCCCTGCCAGTTGTGCTGTGCCATTTGAGTTCAGGCCCAGGGGTAGGTAGGACTGTGCTGTTCATCTCACCAATGAGAAGGGATGCTTAAGGACTGTGACTCCTGAAATCAAGCTGTAGTCTTGTGTGCTTGTCCTGAGCACAGCCCTCCTGCCTGGGTGCTGCAGCTGCATGTGGCATGCATGTCACCGCAGCTGCTTGTGCTGGTTCCAGTGTGTATGTTTAAGGTGTATCTGTGAGTGCACAGATAGGTTTGGGAGGCAGTTAAGACTAGCGGAACTAATTCTCTTCGTATCTTTCCCTGTTTAACAGCCAAAGATGATTGTTGTGTCTATAGTTGCAGTGCCATTTTTGGGTAGGGAGCAGGAGGTGGGAAGCATGTCTAACCCTGCAGCTAACCTGCTGCTCCTCAGACTCTCACCTCAGTAGGAAACGCCCTGCTTCTGAGCAGCAAGCCAGGACCTTGACCTATATTCCATCTTTCAGTGGTCCAGCACCTCTGAATTGGTTTCATTCCTCCCATCCATGGCTTTCCCAGAGCTCTGCTGACTCAAGCCTGGCAGCTCTGCACTGGTGCCTGCATGGCTGAGGACAGTCAGTAGCTGCAACAGGAGAGGAGATGCATGGCTGCCTCTAGCACTCCCTGCAACGCACTGCAGGAGGAGAAGGGTTCTGCTGAGTTTGCTGCTTACCTGGGTGTCCAGGCAGCTCCTGGGACCATCTCTTTGCCATTCTGCACTGATGGCACAAGTACCTGCTGTGTGCTTGCAACACGTGTGCAAGGCATTGCTGAGGACACATTTTACACCTTCCCTTCTGGGCCTTGCAGAGGGTCAACTTAATGTGTAAGAGGAGGCCCAGGAAGGGATGGTGGCACCCATGGCACATGGGAGGCTGGTAGCTGCAGATTTCTTGTTATCTCCTGCCTGCCAGCTGCTCCCCGCCAAGATAAGAGGCTGTGGAGCCTCAGGTTCATTCCTGAACCGTTCTTCTCTCTCCCTTTGCACAGATTTTCTTTTTCTGCTTCAATTTTCTGAAGCACATCACCTCTGAGGAGTTCTCTGCTGTGAAGTCGCAGAGGTAAGGAGCTTGTGCCTGCTGCTGCACGGGCTGCAGAGCCAGGGAGCTTGTTAGTGCCGTTCCTTTGGGGAGATGGAAGCCCTGGTGTCCTGGCCCACTTTTCTTTAATTTATTCTGCACTCTGAGGGCTGCAAAATGGGGCAGAGGCTTGTGAGGGGCCGTGTTGTGCTCTGAAAAGCTGGCCATGCTGAAACGTGCTCTCTGCTTAATGACTGCCCATGGCTGTTATAGCACAGGTGAAGCCAGAGCTGTGTGCTCTGGCTCAAGCAGGCTGCAGAAAGCGCCACCAGGCACTGCTGGGGTGAGAGGCCTGGCTGGTTCTTTAACATTAAATCCCTTCCTATGTCAGGAGGGGCAGAAAGAACCAAAGCCCACCCAGGGGGCTCTGAATAAACACGTGTCTGCCCTCAGCCTGTTGCCACCCTCTCAAAGCACAGAGCCAGGACTGTGAGGACAGTGGGATGCTGCACAGCAGCCCCATCCCCTCCCCTCTGTCCATGCACAGGGAACTCTGCACTGCTCTGATCCACTGTGTGCTGCAGAGATGTGGCTGTGACCTGAAGCGTGCCTGAGGTAACTCTGTCTTTCCATCCCCAGAAGGAAGAGTTTGCCACCTGGCTTCACCCTGGAAGAGATCTGCATGCTCAGTGAGTGCTGCTGCCAAGCTTCAGCACCCATGGGTGCTGGTAGTGGGTGATCACTTGGGGGCTTGGGTTCCCAGCATCAAGGTGACTACACATGGGTATGCTTCCCTTGGAGCCTTGCACCAGCAGAGCCCCAGAGCATGTGGGAATTGTGTTGCTTGGAGGGAGAGGAAGTGAGACCAAGCTGGCCTTCGGGTACCTCTGTTTTGTTTCTTCTAGAGCAGAGAGACCGAGGCAGCACCACGAGTCTGAGCAGCGACTTCTCGCTGGGGATGGAAAGTTCCCCTGGAGCAGCCGGGAGCTTCACCTATGAAGCAGTGGAGCTGATGCCTGCAGGAGCACAAGCTCAAGCAGCATGGTAAGGAGATACCCACTCAGTGGATAACAACAGGAGCAGGCTCTGAGCACAGTAGAAAAGACACTTCTGAAGTCCCTCGCCCCTCAGGTCTGCTGTCTGTGACCTGGGTTCCTTACAGTGGAGGGAGGAGTTTGTCAGAGGCTTTGCTGCAACATGTGCTACAACGCTTCTGCACCAAGAACTGGAGACCAGCCCATGTTAAAGACTGCCAGGCTCCTGTAGGGATGCTCCTGAAGCGTATCCCCTGATAAGAGTAAAGCATCTTTGTTTCCTTTTCATTGTTTCACTGTTAAACTTCCTCCAGAAAGGATTTTCATTACTTCTAAAAGTTGGTTCCAAACTACCAGAAAAATCCCATTTGGCAGCAGCCTCCGCAGGGAAACGTGGAGTCAGTTTTGCTGTCCTAAAATGAAGCTTAAGTTGTGGAGGAGGTTATAGAGCGGAGTGCCTGCAGTTAGTGGTAGGTGGGCTGGGTGGCCAAGAGTCCCCTCTGAGCTTTAGCCCTTCTGCCAGCACGAGGTGTGAGCTGAAAGCAGATTGCTGCCTTTAGTGCTGCTTAGAGATACTTCTGGGGGAGAATATGGAATTCTCAGTGCTCTCCCTTGCTAGGGGATCATATTGGACTCTGCTGGGAATGCAGGTGACTGTGTGGAAGTGGGGACTGGGCCCGTATCTGGGACTGCTGCTCTGGGATGGGCGCTGTGCTTTGCTTGTGGAGTCCCTGGTGCTGTTTGGGGATTCAGAGCCTTGCTGCAGGGTTGCCCCTCTCAGTTTAATTTTTCTCTCCTCTCCCTCAGCTCATGCGAAGGCACTGTTTTATATTGCAGTTACTTTAAATTAAAACTGGGTTGTGCTGGAGGCAGATGGAATTCCTCTGAGATGGAGCCTGCAGCCATGCCAGTGGCAGCAGCCTTTCTAAAGCACATTGTGATTCAATTTATAAACTGCTGAAGAGGGGAAAAGAGAATCTTCCTGAAGCCTCACAAAATGGAGATGGAGAGTCCCAAACTGCATTTGCCAAGTGGGCAGCAGAGTCCTCTTGAGCACACAGAGCGTGTCAGTCCAGAGCAAAGTGACTGCAGCAAGTAGAGAACAGCTTTCCACTTTGCTTGTCTGCAGGATGGTAAATGGGACCCACTTCTGTTGCTCTGAGTGCTCAGGACATACAGGCACAAACTACACATGATCTTCACAAGACATGAAGTGGCCAGAGTGTTCTGGAATAGATCTGATGCACGTACGTGTATCAGGGGTTGATTTTGTGATGTGTTTTCTAACTCTGGTTTGCTTTCCTTCCTGCTGGGGACATCAGGCTGTGTTGGCGTTAGCTGCTGCTGCCACAGGGATGGTTTAGGCCAGTGCTGTGGGCATGAGCTTGGGGAAAGGAACATTGTGAGCCTCCCCATGAGTGCTTAGCATGGGTCTTGCTGCAGGCTGTTGTAGTCCAGAGAACAGATAGTTCTCGCCACAAGCTGGGTGAGCTGCATGCGCAGTGTGAGTAGGGAGAGGAGGGGACGTGCCTCATTGTGCTGCCCTGAAAGCAGAGCGCCCTCGAGGTCTCTTTGCAGGAAGAGGCATTTGGATTTTAGCTGTACAAGCCTGTTTCTGCAGGCTCTGCAGCTATGTTGGCAGCTATGATAACATGAGATGAATAATGCTTGAGAGAGGCTGTGGTGTGATGTTTGAGGGTGGACACACTTCAAGAAATGAAGAGAGGATATGCTTTCCGATGTACAATGAGCCTGTCTTTAGCTGCATTTGCTGACAGTGCTTGGTATCTCAAAGCTTAGATACCCATCCAGATTCCAGGAAGAGCAGCTTAATGCAGCAGTGGACAGTGACTCACACCTGAGAATGAACGTGCTGGCTAGAAAAGAAGCCAGAGCAGTCTGGGGCTGTAAGTGCTGACAGGGAGAGGCCTGAAATGCATCTACAACTGAAGTGACTGTCAGCTCTGAGCACATGGTCAGAAGTGTAGTCACCTTCCCCTGCAGGGAATCACAAGGGAACATACTGCGGGTGGTGAGTCTCTGTCACCCTCATCAGTACATGTGGAACACCCACCTGGGCTGAGCTCCTGGGCTGATACATTCTGTGGAGTCAGAGCAGATTGAAATGGTCTTTCCCTCCTGGGAGGCCCCTTGCTTGAGGCATTTTTGCAGCTAGACTAAACAAAGCCATCGCTGTATGTGTGTGGGCTGGTGCATTCTGCTGTCACTGATTTCCAGATCACGTGGATGGGCATCTATAAAGAATGGGCTAAGATGGGTTGCGTTCAGTGTACCCCCTCACTGAGTGGTTACTCGTGGTTCCCTGGGGGGGAAGAGGGCAGGTTCAGTGGGAACAAGAGCTTGTGGCTGCTGGGGTAAAAGCCAGGCTGTGGTGGAGTGCATGGGAAAGCCACTGTTCTCATCGAAGTCCTCTGTCCCACAGGAGGAAGAGCTGTGCATCGTCACCACAAGCCGTGCTCTGGAGCAGGGCACAGCAGTCTGAAGATAGGCTGCCTTCTGCAGGGATGGTTGAAGTCAAGTCCTCCAGCTCCTCCTCATCAACCCATTCTGATAACTTCCTGAGGATTGGAAGCAGCCCACTGGAAGTGCCCAGATCCAGGTGAGGTGGGATGGAGTAGAGCATCCCTCAGCAAAATGAGTGTCTGCTGAAGGGAGTGCAGGGCTGTGCTTGCATGGATCTGATAACACTGGAGCGCATGTGTTTGTGTCTACAAATGAGCATCAGGAGGCCTTTTCCTCTCTAACCTCACACTGTGTAAAATGCTGGCCATTAAACACAGTAACTCCTGCCTCAGCCTATTTTGAGGAGTGAGGAGCTGTGCCAATAACAGCTAGGTGTCTGCTCTGCCTGTCTTCAGTGCTTGCCTCGACTCCACGAGCTCTGGCATCTCTGCAGCCTGCATGCTTGGAGCTCACTTTCTCTGTCAGAATCATCCACAGAGATTTGCAGTGATTGTGTTGTGTGGGAGAGGAAGCTTTTCAAACAGAGCAGACCTCACTCTGCATCTGTGCTGTCCCCCTTTCCACCTGCTGACCTTCCCGACTGCAGGTTGGGAAAACCCTCTGGGTGCTGCTGGCAAACAGAGATGGAATCTGCTGGGAGCAAGCTGGGAGCGCTGTACCGGTGCAAAGGATTCCGCCTGGAAGGCTGTGTGTTCCTGCTGGGCAGCCAGGGAATGGGGACCCTGGGCCTGAGCCTAATCTCATGCTGTAACAAAGGATATTCTGGCACCCTTGTGCAGTCTGATGCTGCAGTAGGGCAGAGTTTAGCGGTGAGCTAGGCGAGAAGAAAGAACAGGGCCTGTGGAGCAAACACTCTGTGTGTAGGCCGACAGGGGATAAAGAGGCTCTTAGATAAGAGGTTGCTGTTAACAGCATCAAAAGCTCTTGTAGTCTCTGCAGGTTTTCCAGTGAGCCTTTTTCTAGTGGTTCCCTTCAGAAACAGCCACCAGCCAAATTTTAGTACACATGGAAAACCAAATGACAAACAAGTAAAGCATCGAACATGCTGCTCTAGTGGAAGGTGTCCCTGCCCGTGGCAGGGGGTTGGAACTGGATGAGCTTTAAGGTCCCTTCCAACACAAAGAGTCCTGTGATTCTATGAAATTTATAGGATTTTCTTACCCAGTCTCTTGATTCCAGCAAAAGAATCAGTCTGACAGCTTTCATGTGTGATGCCGGCTGTTCTCCCGGGCAAAGGGATCAATAGGGTGGTGTTGAGTTCTTGCTGGGGCCCACTTCTGCATTGTCTGTAAGACAAACCAAATCTCCCGAGAAAAGAATGCCCTCAAGAAAAGAAACCAGCTTGTTTTGGGGCTGCTTTTGTTTGTGATGGTAGCACCACGATTCCCATGTATAGTCTCATGCCATCCTCAAGACCTGACAGGCTGTTCAGAGCAGGACTGACAGTGAGCTTGCAGCAATGCTCATGGTGCTGCAGCCTGACTCTGCTCTGTGAGAGCAAAGAGGAGAAACAGCGTAGGCAGAGGAGCACCACGGGAAGGGGCTGAGCACCATTCCCTGGGATTTGTGTTCCTGGGGCTTAGAGTTGGTAAAGGCAACAATTTCCTTCCTCTGAGGTGTCATCAGCTCTTGGATGGTTACTGCCCATTGGTGTCAGGTATTCAGAACTAGCACCCCCAGGGCTTGAAGCAGCAGGCAAGCATGGTAGGGAAGCTTGTTTGATCCAGGCCAGAGCTCCTGGAGGTGGCTTTTCCTTATGCCAAGTAAATATTCCTGAGAAGGAGTTGCAGTATTCTGTCAATATAGGAGAGAAACATTCTGTGAATTCCACTATAAACCTTTTGCTGACCTTTATTATAGCTTCTGCCATGGTATAAAGCCTTTAAATCCATTCAGCCCAGCAAGGTTGCCCCAGTCCACTCTAAATCCCTGTTATATTTGTTAATGTAGCTGGGCTAGAACAAAGTACATGATGGGGGAATAGGGGACAAAAAGGGGAGCAAACCCTTTGTGCAGCCTGGAACCAAGGGGACAAAAAGGAATCAGTTGTGAAGGCGAAGGGGTGAAAGGAGCAGCCCATAAAGGTGGTTACCCTGCTGCACTTGTGCTGGCTGGGGCCTGTGCCCCTGTGTGCTCTCCATCTCTGGTGTCACCTGGGTTTGCCCTGTTCCATGCACAGGCTGGAGGGAATAAACCTAGAGACCCTGGAGAGAATGGGAAGAGCTGTCAAGGTGAACTGAGCTTCTCTTTCAAGCCCAGTCTTTTGGCACCTTCCTGCTCCTTTGCCTCCTAGTCCATTGCCAGGTCAGTCAGACTGTGCCCTGCCTGCCTCCCTGCTAACAGCTCTGATAGCTAAAGACAGACAGTGGCATGACTTGCGTGTTTTGGGGCCTAAACATGGTATGTTTTCTCCAGAGACGGGTTATGTCACCCCACTTGGGTTTAGCCTCCCAGCTAAGACAGTGCTAGTCTGAATTTGTCTGGTGAGCTCCGTGCAGCTGATGGATACCACAGTACCTTCAGCCACCGTTTTCCATCCTAAAGGAAAGGATGAGTCCATTTCTGCGAGGAGGAAGAATGCATCTGTAATGGAAGAAAGAGTTAAATTCTGTCCCTTCAGCCCCTGAGGAATGGTGGCTGTAGGATGGAAAGGCTGGAGCACAGAGGTCAGGATGCCAAAAATACCTTTATCTCCACAGTGCTGCTGGCAGGTTAACATCCGAAGCTCTCAAGATGAAGAAACTACTGTACTTGACTCCTAATCTTCTGGTTGTGTGGCCATAGCAACAAAACACTTAAACCACTGCAGCAGCAATTGGGGAAGAATGGTTGCTTGTAAAATGCCATCAGGCACCCTCCAGGTAGTTCATGTGAGCAACCCAGGCAGACTGCTGGCAAGGGAGATCCAGAGGGATTGGGAAGGCAAAGCAGCAGAGAGGGATGAGCCCCTCTCCTGGCTGGGCTGTGTCAGCAGCCTGCTGCTGCCATCACCTCACCAGGCAGAGTCCTGCTCTGATCCCGAGGTCCTGGATACCCATAAATCCAAGGATGGTTCTTGTTAGACAAAGCATTACAAAGGCAAATTCCTAGCAGTTTTTTTTTTAGCTTATCCCAACACGATGGAAGGTCACATCTGCTGAGGGTAAACATGCATGAAGATCCTGCTTAGATTATTTGTGCTTCTTGTTCTGCAAACAGAGTTCTGAGAATGGCAGAGTGTGCAAGTGCATAGCAGCTTGCAGACCATGTTCTGTGGTAGCAGTTGACGCTGATAGCCTAAGTGTCCCATGACACTGCAGAAAATCCCTGTATCTGTGTCAGGGATTTGGCCTGTATGTGCATAGCACTAATGTGGATTAGCAGCTGGGTAATCTTTGGTTGAATGTGCTTCTGCTAAGTTAATTAAACCAAACACAGTGCAGTGATGTGAAAAGTGGAGATCTGCAGGAGTTAAATCACGGAGGGTCTGCTTTGGTCAACAGCCAGAGAGAACTCCCTTACTTAAAGGGCTGCAGATGGCTCAGCTGAGGCTCTGGAAGGAGCACAGTGAGCATAGAGGGCAGAGGAGCTGCTGTCCCTTGGCTCTGGGTGCTGTGTTGGTAGTGCTAAGTCTGCATGCGCCCTGTGCCTCGCTCCTTACAGCCACCTAGCTTGGGAAGCTGTATCTGTGGTAAGATCACTGGGGATAGCAGCTGCAGAAGGCCAGGAATTGTTTACAGGAATGTTTTCTGGAATCCCTGCATGACAGAACAGGCTTGCTGGCTGGCACATGACTGTGCTGCAATGAGGAATGGATGTGCTCACGGAGGACTGGCTGCTCAGGCTGGTACGGCACTAACACAGCCTGTAGGGAGCTGCCTGGGATTCAGCCAGGGCTCTCAGTACAGCTCTCTGCCAAGTCCTCCTTGCCAACACTTCCCACGCAAAGGTAGGAAGCTCTGCCCTTAACTCCAGGTCTGCCTGTGCCTGCAGTACCTACTTCACGCTTCGGTTTGGAGGCACAGAGCATATGCTGTCAAGTGAGCTGCTTCCCAAATAGTCCGAGGTGAGTGGAAATGTGGCAGGTGAGCGGGGGCAGCGCAGGGCAGGATGAGAGCGTAACTGTTGGCACTTGGCACTCCTCTCACTTATGGATTAGGAAAGGGAAGGATCCCTGAGTGCTGCTCTGCCCCCAGTATTGGCTCTCCTCTGGTAGGCGAGTGTCCGTGTGCTCTGAAATACTCTTTTCTATGCAGCATGTTGCATGGGAAGCACTGACCTAATTAAAAGGAACTATTCCAGGCTAGGAGTTGCCAGTTTATGGCCTGCTAGAGGTCCTTCCTTGTGTGAAGGAACAGCTTGCAGCTCATCTCTGTTTTGCTAGTCTAATTTTGTTAATCTTTCACTTTTGAGGGAGTTTCTTCCCACTCGTGGACCTGAAGAGGTGGGTGTGTGAAGCTCACTTTCATTCTTTTTCTGTCTGCCATTGGATGTCTGTGGCAGAGCCAGTGACTTGAAGACTTGCTGTATCTCATCTCCTCTAACCATGTCAGCTTTGCCATGGTCATCCGGCTGCTGGCCTGGCCCCAGAGTCACTCAGCCTCTGGCATGGCTGCAGTGTGTTGGAAACATGTTGTTCCTACAGGCCTGGGGACTGGTACTGGTGTCTCAGCAGCTCAAACTTGCTCTGGGGCTTCACTGAAGTCCTTTTTGGGCCTTTGCAGCAAAACTTTACAGGGAGCCTTGAGGAATAGAAACGACAGGAACACTTTCATCTCTAGTGTTGCCTGGATTGCACTGGGACAGTCACCCTAGAGATCTGGTCTTGGGTTCAAGCCTAGCTCAGCATTTTAGAAGCTCTGCTGCCCTTGCAGTGCAAACACAGATTTTCCCTTGCCTTGCCTTCCCTGCCTGTCTCACCCAGCCTTGGCCCTGCTGCCTCTCGAGGCTGTTGAAGGTGCTTTCTGGTGGTGACACTTCCTCAGTAGCCTCCCTTGAGAAGGTGTTGGGGATAGAGGGGAAAGCCTGCCAGAGTCTTAGCTCTGCTGGCTTGGCTATCTTTGATATCTGAGCCAGGAGACGTCACCCGGACTTACTGCAGTCAATCAGTTTATTCAGTGAATTCACTGGTGTTTCTTCTGCTGCCTGGAGGTGAGGCACAGAGTTGGCTGCCTTGAGCTCCTGCACTCCAAATGCTGTCAGGTTAGAGGTTAAGTTGACAGTGTGCACATCTTTGACAGGGCTGGGGACCCCAAGAAGGGTTGGTTAGAGAGCTATGGAGCCACTGCGGGCCAGCCTTGCAGGAGGTGCACGATGCTTTTATCAGCCTGTCCAAGAAAGGATTCAAGAGGTGACTTGATCCACTTCCAAGAAGGGGTGTAAGATCATCTAATCTTTCCTGACAACCATGGAAGGTGACCAGGAGCTGGAAGCTGAGGCCAAAGTAGGAAACTATTTTCTGCTCACCTTCTTTAGCACAGGCTTATCTGACCAGTGTGGTTGATGATACTGGGCAGAGGCACATTTTCACTGGGGCCCTGGATCATGTCTTTGCTTGCCATGTGGGCACAGTCTCCCAGGCAGGCTCCTGATACTGCTCTCCCTCTGTCAGAGGGAGATCCTGCTGTAGCTCAAGCCCTCCTCTGCCATCCACTTACCCTCCTCAAACCCTTCGTTTCTGCCTGGCCCCGAACCTCTCCTCTGCTCAGCACTGCATTGCTTTCCTGGCAGAATCATGTCCCTCTCTCAGCCTGAGCCTGTTGCCTGTCGCCTTCTTTACTGCCTTAGCTCAAGTTCTTGTCACTGTCTGTGACACTCCTGGTTCTCCTTTCTGCCTGCGCTGTACTCTAAGGGAGGTGACATCCTCCTCTTTGCTCTGCACTGAAGCAGTGTTCCTCTATGCTTCTCCCTGGCTTCCTGCACTCTTCCCACTGTGCTTCCAGGATGGCACCGTGCTCTGAGCCCAAGCACCCTGTCTGCTCTCCTCCTTCACACTGAGTTCCTTGGCTTTCTCTTCCAAAGGCGGGGAGAGGGATAGATGTCACTGAGCAGCTGCTCCCCTTCCCTTATGCATCCAAAGGAAGGTTATCCCTGACAGACCTCCACAAGGTCTTTCTGGTGGTATCTGCTGCAGTTCTGCTTTCAGGAAAACACCCTCGGTCTCACTGCAGCATTTCATGCTCCAGGGCAAACAGCTTTTTGCATGAAAGGGTCGAACCAGTGCTCTGAACCTCACCCCTCAGTTCATCCAGCAGCCACAGGGAAAGAGCTGTGCGAGGCATGCGAAGCTCTGCTCTTCCTTTGTGCTGCTGCGATGCCCTTCCAGAGCCTGAACTTCCAGGCAGCCCTGGAGCTGCAGCTGCAGGAGCATCAGCCCTGTGATGGGAAGCTGACAGACAAGGAGCTCAGGACCATGGTTCAGCCTTCTCAAACTCAGCTCTATTGATCAGGCCAGGTAAAGGGCAGGCTTGGAATTAGACCAGATGACAAATAGGCCTCTTGCTGTGCATCCCCCCCCAGCCTTCCCTTCCAGTCTCACTGAGGCCCTTCTTGCTGTGGGAGATCCTGTCTGTGTAGCTGCTCTTCTGGTCCCTTGGGGAGCAGCTGCAGTGCACCACTGCTATTCTTAGCTGTGAAGACAGTGTGCAAGTACCTGGCCCAGCAGAGCTGGAGCACTGCTCCGTGCCCAGCAGATCTCAGATAAATTATCCAGAAGATCTCGGGAGTGTGTAATTGAGTAGGTCTGCCACAGGCTGTGCTTCCAGCTATGTACACTGCTGTGCAGCGGGGCTCAGTAATTGCTTGTTCCCCAGAAGCCAGGAGCTCTGGGTTGTCACAAGGGATTGTGCCCTCTCTGAGATTTTGGAGGGACTCCTCAGATTCAGTCACAGGATTTCATGCTTCCTTCTTTCCTGGTGGGAGGCTGCATGCATCAAACGATTATCCCCCCCTTGGCTATTTTTCTTATCCTAAAGATGTTTTGCCACTACCTTATTTCTGGTGCAGTCCATTCTTCTAACGCAGGAATGAAAACATCCACAGATGCTGGGGTGGTGCCTTGGGGACATCTGGAGCAGCGGCTGACTCTGTTCAGATCTGGTGGTTGTGCGTCAGGAGTGAGCTGCTTTCTAACGGACCAAGCATCCATAAGTTTTTCAGCACTAACCAAGCAGAACCTTGATTCTCCATCAGGCCTCGCCGTTGCCCTGGGATGTGCTAACAGCTACACCAAGCCACAGGGGGATGCCCCTTGCAGAGCACGACGTCCCCATCTGTGAGGGATTCAGGGCAGGACACGCTGTTGCATCGCACTAACGGGTTTCACAGTCTGCATGGCCATCTGCTTCCCGCTGCCTCCGTGCTGCCCAGCTCCCGGGGCGCTCCTGCTGCTCTGGAGCCAGCTTGGCTCTCCCTTGGCTTTCAAAGGACAGGTTTGGCCCAGGGCCTGGCCAGAGCTGCATGTTGCACCCCGGTGCCGGGTGTCAGAGCTGTCGACTGGCAGCAGCGCTGGGTAAAGGCTGTGGCTGCTGACCTGACTGATGGCACCGTGTCCCTCTCTCTCTGCCGCAGATCGAGGGAGCGCTCTCTGCCCGGATCTTCTGTTTCCACGGACTTTGGGAGCTGGCAGATGGTGACAGGGTGCGGCAGCATTCGGGAGCAGGCAATCCTGAGCGCGGACGCCTCTCTCCCTTGCAGCTTCCCGGATGAGTTCCCGAGCACTTGCCTGTAAGTGTCTCAAACACAGCATCTTTCTCCTCGGGGCACTTCGCTGACTGCGAGCGCTGGAACTTGGTCACCCTGGCACTTTGGAAGAGGCCAGTTAACAAACCGTCCTGTCCTCCCTGCCTTGATGCTTTCCATCCACAAAGTTCCATCACTGAGCACTCTCTGCTTATGCTGAACTGGGAAGAAACCGGCTCTTTCTCTGCCTAGTGGCTGGGGGCACTTTGCTTTCTGTAGGAAGAAGAGGCTTTTCTTCCTTCCTGAAGATGCTGAATTTGGGCATAATGGAGTGCATTTGAGGATGCATGCTTGTCAGGACAGGAGTGCTAACACAGATTTCCTTGCTTTTGGATCTTCCTCATGTCCATCTCTCCACTGGGGTCAGATCCTTGCTGCAATGAGAGGGACTTTTCTTCTGTAGCCCCACTTTTGGCTGACTGCACAGCATCATTTGCAGGGGCTGCATGTGGCCAGTGCAGAGCAGCAGAAACCCTGCATCCTGCCATGTAAAATGGCTGGGGGGCAATGTTCTTCTCCAAATAGAAAGCCACCTCTGTGGAAGCTTGAAAGACAGGAGATGCGCTTTAATTGCTGTTAGAGGAGAACCTTGGCTTGTGCCTTCAGGCTGCAAACTCTCAATCACGAAACTGAAATGGCAGATGAGGAGCTGCTGCTTGTTAGCTGGGCAAGAGCTGTGCTGACAGACCTGGCAGTCCCTTACTGAGATCCAAGTACGTGCTTGGAGGCAGAGGGCAAGGGGTGTGAAAACTGACATTTGCTGTGGGACAGGCTAACTGCCTTCTTATGTGGCTGTGCCACTGAGCAGCTGCCCCTTGAGCTGCGGTGAAGACAGAAGACCCATGAATTGGCAGAGGAAAATGTCACAAGAGATGTGGGCATAGCGTGGCTGGGATTTGGTCTCCTGCTTTCCTGAGGACGCACTGCAGTTGTTTGGAGAAGGATGGGCATCTGAATTAATGACTGCTTTGCTGTGTCCTGGATCTGGCAGTGCTTGGTGGCTGCTGCTCACCAGCGAGTTGTTGCTGCTCTTGGAGCTGGATCTAACGTCAGAATAGGGAATTCGGTAGAGAAACATGAATGGAAGTTGAGCTCTGAATCTGCCTCTGCTGAGACCACGGGCACACGTGGTGCTTCAAAGGGAGGAGAACAGCAGCAGTGCTGCAAGGGCTCTGCCCTGTTCAGCTCTTCCCTAGAGCTGTGGGGTGCTGTGGGCATCACTCTGTGCTGGACCAGGCACTGCGTGGAAGGGATGGAATGTTCCGTGGCGTTGAGCTTAGTGCAGGGCCTCTCCTCTCCCTCAGCTCTGCACCAGCTCTGTTTGCTGAGGAGCCCATTGTGGCTCAGGGCTTTATCCCCGTTTTTCACAGCCCAGCACAGTATGAGCTTTTTGGAAAATTAAATTCCATTTAAGTTCCCACTTTACATCTCAGCTGGCAGCAGCTCCACGAAGGTACGCTTGTCACAGCCTACTTCTTGTGCTTGTGTGGGGCTTGTCAGGGCTTACTTTGAGCTGGGGCTTTGACAGCCTCCTCTCATCCTGCACCCCAAGCTGCAGACGAGCGGGTAGGAAGTGTAGCAGGGCAGAGTTTGGCAGGGAAGCAGGACCTGCCTCCCTGGTTGAAGTGCTCCGAGCCCCATGCAGCCAGCCTGCCGGGCCTGGTGGCAGGCACTGACAGGCTCCTTGACCTCAGAGCGTCTCCAGGAAAGAAACCTAAAAACCTAAATACCAAAGCTGCCCTGGAAAGAGGCACGAGAGCCAGAAACCACGGACCCAGGGCTGCACGCCCTCGCTTACCTCTGCCCGTGACATTTAAGATCACTCGGATACAAACAAGTCCTGCTTCCCTGCAGCTTATTTTTACTGCTGGCAGGTTTACGAGTTCCACGTCCTAATTAGATTGCCAAAACAGCATCTTTTTAATGTGTTTGGATGTGTTGCCTCTATTTTTTTCCCTTTGCCCTCTGTCTTCTCTTTATTATCAGACACTGTAAACAGCGGCCCGGTTGGCTGCCTCGGCACCGCTTGCTGTTTATAGCCCTCCCACCAGATCCTCTTGCTGCTGTTTCCGGACCGAAGCTGTTGGCTGTGGGTGGTTAACACTTCCATTCAAATGAGCTGTGCCAGTTTATAGCCAGCCCAGGCGCTGGAGAGATTAAAGTGAATATTGGATGGGGAAGGTTCACGCTGTGCCCTTGGAGCAACCTTTGGGGAATGGCTTGTTCTCTCTGGGAACCCCCAGCACAGCACTGCAGCAAGGACCGGAGTGCTCGGGGCAGGTGCCTCTGAACCCTGGCCTTGCTTTTTGCCTGCTCCCTTGGCTGAAATAGTCTCTTTCCCTCTGCTCTCTTCCCCCTGCCCACAGGCAGATGCATGGATGAGCTGGAGAGGAGAGCAGGTCCTGGGGGAAGCCGTGCCCTACTCTGCACACAGCCCTCCTGTTTGCAGAGAGCAGATGTGAAACACCGTTCAGCTCTCCTCTTTCCATAGCTGGAGCCCTCCTTGGGGCTTTTGTCACCTTCTCTGCCTCCTCTCATCAGCCTTTTCCCAATGCTGGCTGTGCTGGGGCCAGCGGACATGAGGGATGGCTGCAAATAGGTTGGAAGTGATTGTCCAGGCATAGCACATGTGGCCAGGCTCCATCTGGGAATGTTGAGCAAGGATGGGAGGGAGCTGGCGCAGGGGCTGACATCAGTGTGGGGAAGGCAGCACTTTTGGTATGAACCATGGCCTCCAAGCATTGTGGTGGTGATGGGAGGGTGGTGGAGGAGACCAAGGGGGGAGCAGGAGCTTGGGGCTGAGAGGCTCCACGGGAGAGCATTGGGTCGTGTTGGACAAGTCATGGAGGCAACTGCTGTAGTGGAGCCTCTTGGAGCTGAGCACCGTGGCCCTGCTGATGCCATGGACAGAGCCCTGCTGCCAGCCTCATGCCCCACAATGGGAGTGGGAGCTGGGATGGGGAGAGGGATGCTGGCCTTGCTGACCTCCCCTTCTCTCTCCTAGGCTGGTGTCAGCGAGCGACCGCGAGTCCCGCCTGGAAGAAGTCCGTTCCTCCTTCCTGGCCAGCTACAGCCGCACCATCGGCCTCAAGGCTGTGCCCCCCAGCCCCTCGGGGGCCATCGGGGGCCTCCTCGAGCAGTTCGTGCGAGGTGTGGGACTGAGAGGCAGCAGCACACCCTGAGCACAGGAACCAGTGCCTGGACCCCCGGGCCTTGGCCGAGCCCCGGGACCCCCCTTCTTGGTGCGGGCACCTCCAGCACCCACCACTGCTTCCCCCTGCCTGGGGCTGGGGGGGCTCCGGCCCATCTCTGCTGTAAACCCCCCCAGTAAACCCTCCGAGCTATGCCCTCTCCCGCCTCCTGTCTGGGTTCGGCCGGCGGGAGCTCGTTATTAATAGCCCGGCCCACGCTCCGGGAGCTGCGGCACCGAAATAGCACCGAGCCGGGACCGGGAGGGAGCCCCGGGCGGGGCGGGGATGGGATGGGGAGGGGGGAAGAACCGGCGCTGTGCCGGGCTGGGGAGCGGAGCTGGGTGCGCAGCCCCGCACGGCGGTCCCGCTGGGCTGAGCGCCGCGGGTCGGGCTGGTCCCGGGTGCCGGTCCCCGGGG
>JASSUY010051010.1:41404-72728 GCA_032466535.1 Forpus xanthops | reverse complement strand
AAAAAAAAAAAAAAAAAAAAAACAAAAAAAAAAAAAAAAAACCAAAAAACATTACAAGGTCTGTTAATCAAGAAAAGAAGAATTTTTCCAGACCACAAGAATGAGAATTTAAGCGCAGCATAAACTCTAGATAAAGTAACTTAAAATAACAACTCACATACTGCACCCTTTCCAATCCTTGTACACTAAGAATACTCCAGTAAAAAGGAAAATAGCTGCAACTGACTGAAGATACAAAAATAGGAAGGCAGCAAAATATTTCCAAATAGTAAGTTGTGTGAATATAAAAATACAAAGATAATTTCAGTGCTCCATTCAAACTTTACTGAAGCAGAAATGGCAGACTGGATATCCTAAAAAGAAGGGCAAGCCTGCACAAGATTTAAGGATGGATTCCATGATCTTCAACCAAAGGTAAGCATTTACTAGCGAGCTTAGGCAGATGTTTCAGAAGTTCTGAACAGTCTCACTCATGCCTCTCAGCTGTTCCTTTTTCAATCTCTTAGATCTCAAAACATGAAGACTTTAGTAGTTTTCTAGTCACTAGAGATTCTTAAAACCTACAGGATCTGAATTTCTGATATAAAGCAGGCATTTTTAAAAAAGAACCCCTCCAACTTTAAGGTAGCATTACATACTAGTCTTTTGTAATCTCTTTGTACACCATCACTATATTCATGCATCTCAGGAGCTACTTCTATCACTGTTCACCAACAGGCAAGTTTTAGCCCAGAAACCCCATGACTTACTTCAATTTTAATGCTTCTTTCTGTATTTTCCTTACTCTTTCCTATCCTTGTGGATTACTGCAGGAGTAAGAATCCTACTGCATACAGTCCCAGCTAAGTATTAAAAAAATAATAATCATTTTTAATACTTAGTAAAATCTAAACTTTATTATTTGATCTCCTGAAACCTGTTACCAATGTGGTTCAGGTTCTCAAGAACAACTTTCAGAACTTTTCATAGTCTTAAATGTCCTGCACATAACAAGTAAATAGAACCCTATTATTGCAAAATGTGACTTTAAAGACATATAAGAGCAACATGAAAATCACAAATAAAACTCTGTCTTCGGACATGCTGCTGGTAATAACCCAGCTGTCATTGCAGAATTCCAACTTCAGATGCATGTAAGGATTTCTGCTATTAGGATCTACTTCCTTCAGAAAGGTGGTATAAAACTACGACCCCTTAAGTATTCCTGTCAATGCAAGTGCACTAGAACGGCATGTCTATATAGATTTACCAGTTTTTTCAAGTACTAGTAAGGACTAAGTAAATAAGGACAAGAAGACTCCTTCAGGACTGAGAGTACCATCAAACTCAGAAAGCTGAAAGCACAATTTGGTTTTTTTGCAGGGTTTTGTTTGGGTTCAAGTGGAAAAATAGAACCATAGAATAGTTAAGGTTGGAAAGGATATTAAGATCATCTTGTTGCTCTGTACTGAAATGAACCTTGAAGACACTTAATTGAAAAGCAGATTAACTTATTCACTGTATTGGTGGAGAAAGTGTTTTTCCAGTGTTGTCTTTCAAAAGTATTTCACAAGAAATACTAATGTTTCTTGTAACCAGGGGGTAGAATGAGGCAAAAAAAAAAAAAAAAAAACCACCTTTTTGGTAGATGCTTGTTCAAGGGAAATATATGCTTAAAAAAATATAAGTAGCAGCCTTAAAGGCAATGGGTTTTCTTGAGAGCCTCCTGTCACCATTAAGCCAATCCCTGAACACAAATCACCAGACTTCCTTCTCATTATCACAACAGAGTGAACCAGCCCAAAGAAAAAGTTAACTTTTAACTTTCTGCAACTCTCCCTTCACATCAGTACCACGTTACAGGATTCAGTACACTACATAAGATACAGCAGCAACTTGCTTTCCACTACATTACATAAAACGTCAGGCCCAAATATAGGAGCCTAACAAAACAAAAATAAACAAAATAATTTATTATATAATCTATCTTGCAAGATCACTCCCAGCAGTGCCACGGCATTTGCTGCAGTTCAGGCTTCTGTCATAACTCAAAAATGGTATTTCATTCAAAACCCTGCCACTCCAATAAACCAACCAAATGTACAGTGACATTACTAAATCACTCTTATTGCATCTCTTTTCTCTCAGCCTCCACTTCCCCGGAGTACCTTAAATTGTGTGACATAAATCCCAAGAAGGTACAATCACAGACAAATGTAAATCTCAGGTGGGCCCTCAGAAGTCTATTTAGTCACATATTCGTTGAACTTCCCATAAGTAAGAACATTAGGGACTAATGCTCCTGATATACAGTAAAGACACTTTATGATCATGTGTACTTGCCAGTATACATTCTAAAATGCTGCACCTAATCTAAAAAAAAAAAAAAAAAAAAAAAATCAATAATAGAAACATTTTCAGACATACAACCCTAGAGGTGACAGCAGTTTAGCAAGGAACAGGCTTACTTTTTTCACCTTTAAGAAACAGGAATGACCCTACTTCCTTCTTCCTAAAAGGGGATCAGCCGACAGATAACGAGGACCTTATCCATTACGAACCTCCCTGCCTTCATAAGGTGGAAACACAAGTGTATTTTTGTCCTTTGCATTTCTCCTTCATTAGCTATGCTGCCCTGCGCTGACCTGCGTTGAGATCCCCGTTCCCGGGTGCAGGGCAACGATGTGTCAGGCGCCCTTCTCTAGGACTCCAACCCGAGTACCCATGGGTCCGGCATTACCCACTCCACGCCTATGAGGAGGTAAAGGCCGGCTCCGCAGCACAGCCCACAGCCGTCTCCCCCCACCCCCCCGCAGTCCAAAAGGAGGGGCTGCCGCTCCAGAAAACCTGCGTGGCTAGGGAAGCGAGCAGGCCTTCTCCTAACGAGTCGCCGAGAAGGCCGCCGCCGAGGGGCGCGGGGGGCTGCGGGGCCACCGCTCAGGGCCGGGCCAGGCCCCCCCGCGCCCAGGGGCAACACAGCCACCTCTCCCCCTGACCCTCCTCCCTGAGTGACCCGCTGCCTCCAAGCAGCCACCGCCGCCGCACCCACCCGGGCCCTGGACGCGGCACACCCGGCGGGAAGGGGGACATCCCTTTGCCCCAGCGGGCATCCCGTGCGGCCTGCCCGGCGGGGACCAAAGGCCGCCCCGCCCCAGGGCGAGCTGCGGGCTAGGCCCCCATGACAGGCCCGAACCCAGGGATACGACCTGGCCCGGCGCCTCAGCCGGCCTCCCCGCCAGGCTAGGCCCGGCCAGGCCGACACCCAGACACTGCCCCAGCCCTGCCGCGGCCCCCCTCCGCCTCGCCCTTCGCCGCGAAGGCCCCTTCCCTCCCCGCAACGGCCCAGCTCCAGCCCAGCCCCCTTCTTCCCCCCTGGGCGTTGCTCACCCCCAGAAGCCGCAGGGGCAGCGCGGTGGCAGGCTGGGCGCCTTGCTGCGCTCGCTGCCGGCGTCTCCCATGGTGGGGCCGGTGAGCGAGGCGGCGGCAGCGGCAGGCGGGGGGGCGCGGGGCTCCCAGCCGGGATTCCAGGCCGGTCAGCTGGAGCCGGGAGACACCACTGGGGAGGTGGTGGAGGGGCGGCCGCGGGAGGGGGGCGGCCGCGCCCTACCGCTCGGGCCCGCTGGGGAGCAGAGACACAGCGCGGAGGTCTCTGCGGAGGACCCTCCCGCCCGCCTGCTTCTGTGACGACCCTGCTGCGACAGCGGGGTGCGCCCGCCCTCCCCGCCACTCGGCCTCTGACTCAACAATGTGCCCCCCCACCCCCCCGGAGCCTTGCCTCCCCCTGTCCTTGAGCGGGATGGTTTCGCCAAGGCACCGGATCAGCTGGGAGTGGCATATACCATAGACTCTCCCCGGGTGAGAGCTGGGTTCATCGGGGACGGTAGCTAGAGAAAACGCAAGTTGGGAAAGTGTCCATAGATTTGAGAAGGGAACGGGCTTCTCTGAGGAGACTCAGCTGAGCCTGAGGCCTGCAAAGCTGCCCAGATCCGCTGCCCTCTTTTGGCTCTACCCACACGTTAGGCACATAATGGTACAGCCAGGGAAGACCTGCGCAGCGGGGGTGCCGGTGCTGGCTGCGCAGGCGCGGATTGCGTACAACGCGGAAGTTGGTAGATGCGAGCGGGTCCGGGATGTTTGTACCGGGGGGCGGTGCTTGTGCGGGCCGCCGTTGCGCATAGCTCGGCGCAGGTTCTCGGCCGGATTCTGCCTGAACGAGAATGGACTGGTTGGTGCTAGTCCTCTGTGCTGGGGGGTCTGGCGGCCTGTTAACACCCGGTGTCTCTCCCTGGCCGGTGGCCGCCTCTGACGAACCCAGTGCCGGGATGCGAGGGACGGACGACGGGCACACGCGACACACCGGAGGATGGGACACTCTTCCCCGTGGACTCCGTTCCCTTCCGTACCAGGCGTCTCTGTTGGGAGCTGGGAGGGAGGCCGGGAAAGGGCCCAGAGGGCTCCATCTGCTCGATCCTGTTTACTCTGTACATATTCATTTTCAGTTTCCCTGAAATAAAACCTGTCATGTGTCTGTCGTACTCGGGAGGGTTCTTTGCCTTTGCTAAACGACGCTCCCTGCCCGAGGACACTAAGCTGAATCCTGGCTGAAGGTTTGGCACTGGTGTTTTGATCCCAGGGAAAGAGGTAAGGTATGGCAAGCAGGGAAGAAGTGTACAGCCGGCATGGTGCAATGGCAGCACCCTTTGATGGGTAGGAAAGGTGAAGAGAATTTCCAGCAAATTGACTTTTAAGGCTGTACTGGCTTGAGGGGGTTGTGTTTCTGGTACCAGTTTAGCAAATGATCATAACTTACAATTTTGCACTTGAAGCACCTTGTTTTTATCTGTGAAGTGGAAATGCTGCTGACCCCCTGCTAAAATTGCCTTTTTGATCCAAGTGAAAAACACTACGTAGAAAAATGCTGGTGTGGCAATAATAAAGATGGGATTTTGATACATTCCTGAGGTGCTCTTCTGTATCTTATACTTTGATTTTAGCTCTACAGAAATCAAGGTTATTTAACATTGGAAATAATGAGTATGCTTAATAAAGTCCAGAGTATGTAGGTTTTAGTGAACAACTAATTCTGCCAGTGACCTTTTGAATAGTAACCTTTTTTAAGGATTTTATATCGAATTAATTCATGACAGAGAAGTAATGGGATACATATCCATACATGCTTGACTTTTAATAAAAAGCTCGAATTTAATTGAAATCATGTGAGCAGACTTCTTTTGAAGAGACTGTCACTTTGTGACAGAATTTTCTAACTGTTGAGTCTGGGGTTACCTGATTATTGATGCATCACATGGGCTATTAATGCTCCAGTAGCTCAACCAGTCACTGCTCTTCCTTAGCAGCAACTTTGAAAGCAGTAACATTATTGAGTGTGAGACACACATTGCAATGGAGACAGGATGTGTATTGAGAGTTTTCATTCACATGTTGACTAGTCCAACTGCCAACCCTCTTTAAAGTGCCCTGATAGTTTCTCAGCTATCATATAAGCATTCCTCTAGATAAATGGATAAACAGCACTTAGAAAGTGTATGCAGGGATATACAGCATATTAGTTGGATAAGGCTGTGAATATTCATATGCAGGAAGTCATCATCTGGCCCAGGTATAGCAAAGCATGTTTCAACCTTGAGAAGCAAATATTAATTGTAAACATGCATGGGGGAGGGACCCTACCTGGTGATAAGAAAGTACTTTGAAGAGCAGTGGCCAGAAGAGTAGCAAACAACTACATGACAAGAGAAACAGACAATGTAATCTTAGTTCTGCACACCTGCATGAATGAAAAAGATGGGGAAGGTGGTAATCCTTAATGAGACTAGTAGCACTTCAGCTCTTTACTAGCTATCCATTTGCAGACAAATCAGAGAGAATGCACTGAAGAGAAACGAAAATACACCTGCATACACTGAAATACTTGAAAAATCTAATGTTAACTGTTTGGCTAGGGAACAGTTGCATATAGGGAGAGATCACAGCCATACATTCTCATTTAAACTTCTAAACAAAAAAAGGAAGATGTTTGTTGGCAGGACACAGTGTAATAGAAGATATGAAAGAGATGTCTCTAAGGGGAGAAATGCTTAGGACATATACAAAAAATGTTCTCATGGTTAAGTATGAGATTTACCTCTCACTGAGGTGCTTTTGACTCATTCTCAAGGGGGCCCTGTTGCAGAATTAGATGAGGTAACAGACCTCACAGGTTTGGGAGGCAAAACTCCACCAGATTTAGAAGCAACAATTAAATACTACTGTTTCTCAAGTGCTTTTGTGTTTTGTTTTTTTTTTCCTCAGATATACTAGAAAAAGTTGTACCTGTATATAGTCAGAACATTTGGGGGTTGTTTATTTTAGTATAAATGTGATTGCCCAATTGAGTGAAATACATGTGCACAACCATAAAGTGGAGCAGGTGGAGAATGTCACAGACATTGTACATCTTCTTTCTCATCTCGAGATCTAAATTACCATAAAATGGCAAAAGTGACTCATGTGATGCCAATCTGTCAGAGAGACTCTTGAACTGATTGAAATAATCACCACTTTTTACTCCTCTCCAGTAGGCAGATAGTCTTACTGAAACCTTTTATTTTGGAAGATCATTCTTGTTAAACCCTGTATTAAGGCTGAAAATAAAATGAGCATGTGGGAAAGGGCAGTTGAGAGGACATGTCTGAGCTATAGTCATAGGTAATGATAAAAAGTTAACAATTATGATGATTCGCTGGAGCCCAGGGCATAGGCTACAGACCATGAACACATTAACCTGCAGCAAGTCAGCAGCGCAGATGTAACCCCAGAAAAGGTGACTGAACCATGCCGATGACCAGCTGAATCAGAGCCAAGGCTGCCAGGTTTTCAAATGCCTACTCTTCCATGCATAGTTCATCTCATTTTCTGCATTTGAAAAGCGTATCTAGGTTTTTGTAAGCACCTGGCACAACAGGGTATGATCCAGCTGAATGCCTGAAGATTTGCTTATTCATTTAGTATAATTTAATTTAGGTGTCACTACAAGCAGTCTGAAGAGACAAGTGCCTGCACCTTAGCCTCTGGCTTGGGCCATGAGTGAATCTGACTCTAGTTTGCTTTGCTGCTTAAAGGGAATCTCCTGCTTAAAGAAGGCAAGCTTAGTTCATCTTGGCTTTCAACATTGGTTGTGTTGACAAAGCAAAAAAAAACCTGCAAAAAACAATTTAACCAGCTGTGAATGATCAACTTACGAGTCATGTAGATTAGAAGGGTTTTGTGTCTTTTTAAAGCATAAAACGTAAGTTTGAAAATGAAAGGACAAATTTAAATAGTTACAGCACATATTTGTAGTTAGGACTTTGACAGTCTTCTGGTTATTTTAAGTCTTTGCCTCAGTTTCGTTTTCTGAAATGAAAACTAATAATCTCATGGGCAGTCTGGTAAATGCATCTTTATTGGGTGGCATTTTTAGAATTTAGGAATTGTTATTATTACTGTGACAAGGAGAATGCATTATTTGCAATTAATGACTAGATGGAGAGTCCAAGGTGAAAGAGAAGACTCTTAACACAGCCAGTTCCAATTTGCATGGATATGACTAACCCAGAGGGAATTATTATTAATAATACTTTCATTTAATTCACACATGTATTACTTCTCCTTCTTGCCCCTTATACAATGCAGGTCACTTTGAGAAAAACACAAATGCAAAAAATGGAGTGCAATTTAACAAACATTCTAGGTTAGTCTAAAAAATGCCAGATAAATATATATATATATATTAATCAAAACATTAGGCATAATTTGATAAAAGGAGAGAGGATGCCTAGGAAACAAAAGTAGGTGGTGGCTCCACACAGATGTGACTTTGACTAATGCTGAAGTCACTCACAGAAAAATAAACCTGCAGCTGTTAAAAGATGTGTAGATGTGGCACTTAGTGACATGGTTTAGTGGTGGTCTCAGCAGTACTGGCTTTGTGGTTGGGCTCAATGATCTTAAAGGTTTTATCAAACCTAAATGAATTCTATGTTCTGTATAAGCCAAGACTTCTAGTCTTATTATTGCTATAAAACATGAGATTTATGTGAATGTATAATGACAATCACATTGTGCTAGGCATTTCCTGATGCTGGATACCAGACTCAGCAAAGACCATTCTTAGCCTTTGAAAGCTCTTTTTAGGAAATGATCTCCAGCACTTTTTCTTTAGGAAAGAAAAAAAAAAAAAGACAAGCATTGTTAGAGCAATTTTATCAGAAGGAAAACAGCCTTGAAAAGCAAAACAAGCTGGTTTGGCCACAGGGGGAAGCACCTGCAGGTCTCGGAATACCATTTGCATTGCTCAACTCTCAGTTATAGCAACCAGTGCATAGTCTGTGCCCCATTGAAAAGCTCATGCTTTGGGTGCTCCTTTAGCAACCCCAGTATCTGCCTCTTCTGCCCCAAGGTTCAGGTTCACTTAACAGTGGTGTCCCAAATCATCTTTTCTGTCACTACTTGATTTATAAATTAAATGGGTAAAAATAAATACAGCACTCTGCATGTCCTTCCATTTGAAAAAGAATCTTAGGCTAATAAATAGTGAAATGGAAAGGTAAAAGACTAATGATATTTATCTATTTCCCGTTTTCTTTACCTGTCTTTCCTTCAGCATTTTGATAATGCCCAGTACAAAGGGACCTTGTCTACACCTAGGTCTTCTGGGTCCTGCTGTAGCACAAATAAACAAGCATAATAAAAATCTCATCTTGTATAAATATTAAACAGGCCAGCCTTCATTAAATTGGAAGATGCCTGCCCCTGGGAATCTGTTTGAATATAAGCTATTTCTGCTCTCTCCTCCACTGCTCTGAAGTCAGACAGGGGACTTGGCAGCTGAATGTATTTCCAGGCACCTCAATAGGTTTCTCAGTTCTCTGTCTTCTGACCTGGTGTTTCTGAGCATGGCTGAGATGAGCAGTAATTCCCTCATAAATGCTCCAGTGATGGGAAGGCGTAATTGCTCAGCGGCATGAGAAACTGTTTGGTAGTTCAATGACAAAAGGTCTTGGAGAATGTGAAATGGGAGCTGACAGTTCTCCTTTGCTGCTCCTGCCTGCTCCCCTCCATAATGTATCTGACATTTAGCTTTTTTAGGGCTGTGGCACCAACATTAGCAGAGCAAACCCTTATATTGCTGTTTATTGTATCCATGTGATCACAGCAAGATCAGAAGTTAGAAACTGTAAGGGCAGCTTGGGTAATTTTGTAAACAGCAGCAGCACCAATTTCTTTTACAGCAAGTAAAAGAAGAAGAAGAAGAACAACAAAGACATTGCCGCTGGAAATGAAGAGCATACAGAGCAGCTGTTTGAAATTTGTCTGACACTGTTATAAAACAAGTTTAAAGTGTTAACAGTTGTACCCATGGCACAGTTTCCCCTGCTGTGTGCACGCTGACAGCTTTGCTTTTTGCTGAATGATTGAGCTACCACAGTTGTGCTCAATGCCCTTGCCTTTCAGATCAACATCTCTGAGAAGCATTTCCCCAGCTGTTGGCTGCAAATGGCTGGGCAGGCTCCAGGTGAACTTGCAGGCTTGCGGGCAGGGATGCTGTGCAATCATTCACAACTGTCACACCACATGGGAGCATCTGCTGGGCTGACTAATGCTTGTGATGGTCCTCCATCCTTCTGGCCCACTCAGCTGAATCTGTGCCTTCTTCTGTCCCAAGGCTGGGAGTCACACCTCCAGCTTGCCAGGCAGCCCATGTTTCCCACTTGCCTGTTGCATCTAGGTGATAGCAGAATACAAGCAAGAAAGACTAGAGAAGGAGATTGTGGCAACTTGATCCTTCCTAGACCAGGGAAGCTACTGGCCTTCAATAGAGGCTGATGAGGGAGAAAGAGGAGGCAGGTTGATCAGGGGTTCCTGTGCAATCTCCTGCAGTAACACACACACTGCAGCATGCTCTCCTCTCCTCTCCAGCTGGAAATGGTGAGATCTGATGGAATATCTCGCCCTGAGGGGAGAGCTGCAACTCCGTTTTGAAGGAGCTTGGGTACTTGCCAGAAGGTGAGGAGATAGTGCTCAGTGAAGATGAGTGAAAAGAATGATGAGGTTTTGAATTTTCCTTAGAAACGCAGCTGGGTATCTCTGTACCTCCCTCTGTCAAGCTGCAAAGTACTTCACTTTAGCAGGTGACTGCTGAAGCCAGGATACTCCATTTTGTTTCAGAGTCAGGCAAGAAACTTCAGGAAAACCTAGAATGCAAAGCAGTAGATAAGAAACCAGAGTAACAAGCTGTGACAGAATGATTTCCAAAGAACTGGGAGAGGGAAGACTGGGAATCTCTAAGTGGAGCAAAGGTTAGGGAGGTGTTTCTGGTAAGATACCATGGAGAGACACCTTGGCTCAGCTGTAAGAGAAAAAAAATTGGCCTTTGCTACAGTGTTGTAGTTGTAGATGGGACAGAAAGTGGAGAGCAGACTGGATGAGAGGAGCTGCAGTGGCTGAGCTGCGTGACCCCGTGTGAGCAGCAGCTCTGATCCTTGCTTTGCTCCTACATGGCTCTGTTGATGCTACCAGTGGTACAGAAAGAGGGATGAGCTGTACAGTGTGAGGCCACTGCTGGAGAGATGGGTATGATATGTCCCCATAGCACAAGGAGCAGCCTTCCTTTTGCTTCCCGCAGCAGCAACAAGCATGGGAAGCCTTGTCTCACAGGCTTTGGGACTGTCCATCCCAGATTACGTAGCATATAGCACGCAACATGAGTGGTCCCTGAGTTGCAGACAACTGCTGTGAGAGGGAGGACTTCTTATGAACAGATGGGAACAGAAGTGGCTATCAGTGTTTGTGTATGGAGGGAGGGGGGGATCTAATGGTCCGGGAGTGAGGAGGGGAGATGGAAACAAACTTATTGCAGCTTCCTAACTTTCTGAAGGTACACTCCCACCTCCAGCTTCCCAAGCCAATCTTTGACTTCAGCAAAGAGTATGGCCTGTATGGGCTGCAAGTATTTGGATTCATAGAACAAATGAGAACGTAAGTGTAGTAAAAGTCTGACCGTAAATACGAACACCCATACAGGTTTGTAGCCGAGTGCTGACACAGGAAGGATTATGTATGCCTAGCCACTCCTACCCCATGTAGGGAAGAGAGGATGAGTCACTATTTGGGTTTGCAAATGTATTTCAGGAGTATTATTACATTTTATGGGCAACTTTTCAACTGAGGGACAGGTTACAGTATACATCTTGAAGGCTGCTGATGAGAGGAGATAGGAGGAGGTAGAACATGGGGACAGGTCAATGGTTAACAAGCTGAAAACAGTTCAGTGAAATACCACAGGCAGAAACTATAGTGATGGAAAAAAGAGTAACAGAAGGATAGAAAAAGAGAAGGGACCAGCAAGCTCTTGGGAAGTAATATAAAAACTGAGAGCCTTCTGAGCAGGGATCCTCAAGTCCTTACTGTCACAATTAGCCTCTGGAAGCCAGTCAGTGTTGCTGGGAGTGTCACTTGAACTGCCTGCTGAGTTTTCTCATTCCTTTATTAGCCCCCCCAAGTATTGATTAACAGGGATATGAGAGTTTTAAGGAGGCCAAAGGAAAAGCTAGCACAGTGGCTTTATCTGTAATAGCATTTATTTCTGAAGTGATGTGACAGTTTAACACCTCAAAATGGGATCTGGGACAAACTGCTTTGTTTTCCTATTCTGTTCTTCAGAGTCAAGGCTGGCTTAAGACCATGCCAGCATAGGCCTGGAAGGAAAGCTTTCTGCTTTCCTTGTTTCAAATAAAAGCTTGAAAAACCCAGTCCAGGAATTTCTACCAATTTTTGAAGGCAACTTACAGACAACAACTCCGAGGTGTGAGCTGTCTGTGCTTGTTAATAAAGTACTGGTTTTACCTGCAATTCATAGGAAGGTCCCCTTAACTTAATGTGAGCTTGTTCATGCGTATGATCAGATGACACAAGTTCTACAGATAGCATGATTGGGAGTACGTGTCAATAGCCATTACTTACTCTCAGTGGTGCCTGACTGTATTTCTGGGATGGGCACATCACCTCCCAGCTTTGGGCCTACAGGAAAGGCCACACACTGTGAGTCTTTTGCTCCTGCCCCAGTACTTTCTGGCCATGTTGGCTTATTGCACAGAGGGAGATAGCTGCTTTCACACCCAGGATCTTTAACTTGGCCCTTGGCTGTGCAGGGAAAAAGGGCTACAGCAAACAGGCAGGAGACCCTGCACTGCAAGCCAAGAGACCCTTGACTGCAAGCCAAGTATACCTTCTTGAAGAAAAGCAGACTTTACTGCTCTGGTTCAAGAAGTTAAAGGTTGGATGTGGTTCTGGGCAACTTAATCTTGTTGCAGATGTCCCTCCTTATTGCAGCGGGTTTGGACTAGGTAAACTTTGAAAGTCCCTTGCAACTCAAACTATCTATTCTATGATTCTATGATCAGGAGAGTTCTCCAGCAAGGGGTTCAAATACTTGTTAGCTTTCACACATGCATGGGCAGCCAGCAAAAGCACTCACCCACGTTGTGGATGGACTGAAGTGTCAAAGGGGTGACTTGTGTCCTCCTGACCAACATCCTAGGGTGGCCTCTGTGATGCTGTGATGGGGGATTTGTTGCTGCATACCACAGTCAAGAGGAGGGGGAGACATGACCCTTCTTTTTTATACTTGTAAAAGTTTGATGTTTCATTACAAGTTTTGGATACAACTTCCTCATTTTTGCTTCTTTCTCCAGCATAAATGGACAGATCTACTGTATGATATAACCAATTTATGCGATGTAGCAGTCTTTTAAACTAGCAAATGTGATACTGAAAATCTTAATAGCTGCCAGTAAGCAATATGCATATCCAAGAATGAAGCAGAGAAATGCATCTGGTGAAAGAACCCATGACACCAAGTAGTGTTTCACTGGGACTGAAGGATGCTTTGTCTGCTCTGTGATGACAGAGGGTTACAGGGCAATGAATATGGACTATTACCTGTTTGAGGGAGACTCATCACCAGCATCACACACCCTTAGGCACTTTACAGGATGTGCTTGGTTGCTACAGTGGGAGGTGGTACTGTCACAAGTGCTGTGGCTGGGATTTTCACTTGATGATCATTTAAATGATAAGCCCCTCAAGCTCCTGTTTGCTGATGTCCTGTTCTCTCTATGCACACCCTGTGTACCTCTCTGTCCCTATTTCTCCGTTCTCCTCTCTCCCTCTCCCTCTCACCCTCCAGGTACTCAGGCATGTGTACAAAACCACTGGACTTTCCTTGCACCTCATTTCCCCTGAGTTTGTTTGCATCTCTTTTCCTGTGTCACAAATCTTTTGCTGAAAGGTCACAACACCTTGCCTCAGCCAGGCTGAGGTGGCAAATCCTATCAAAGTGGTGTAAAGACATGTTAGTTTTTGTGCAGAGAAAGAAAATCCTATTTTAAGTCCCACAATAAGTATTTTTTGCTTACGAGGCACGCGTTAATTGCTTAGCCTGTTCAAAAGGTATTAGCAGCCTGGTTGCCAGCAGCAGCCACATCAATGTTGTCATGGTTTCATTAAACAAATCTAGGAAAAAAAAAGGTGAAAGGAATAGCTTGAGATGTTAAGGCAATCAGATGTAGGGCCCACTGCCACAGCTGTTCTGCTGTTTCTGCAGCCTAGGGAAACCCTATGTTTTCCTGTAGACCCCTAAACAAAAGAGTGTATAGCTTTGGCTTTTTGATAGAGAACCGTCTATTTATTCAGAGGGATCTGCTGACTGATCATCATATGAATGAATAGGGAGAGCTACCTGGCAGCTCTTATCCTGCTTATGACATTTATCCTACTTATGAATATCACAGCTTGCAGCAAGTCTTTCCTCTGTATAAAAAATGTGAAGCATCCAGTCAGGAATAAGGAATAACTGGTGTGAATGTCCAGATGGTGCTGAGCTGAGATACCAGAAGATGGCAAAAAAATTATCTCATCTCCAGCTTCCTGCATTATGCCAAACAGCAGGCTGTGAACAAATAACCTTTGGAGACTAGTATTCTTGTCAACAGTTTCTTTTAGTGTAGCTCTGGGACTTAAAACAGCCTGGGGGGGACAACATTACACCACTAGTATTGGCACATCTGTCTAACAGTGCACTGACCTGCTAAGAAGAAATTTACCCACATGGACCATAATCCTCCATTTCCTTCTCCATGCTAACAAATGCAGCAATAGCTATCTGTGTACCTACAGATCCAGCCCTGCTGCTACATCTATTCTGAGCCCATTTCCCAGGAGATCTTTAAAACACAATTATCTCCAGCTCCACCTAATCAATCACACAATCTGTCTCAAGGTCTATCCTTTTTTTGTTGTTGTTGTGGTCCTCCTGTTGCCAAGGTCTGTTCCAAGGACTCTGATCTCTCTTCTCTTTGTTCCTGTATCAATGTTTGACTGTGTCCTTTATCAACCACCTTGCTCTGGGACAACCTCATGTCTGCTCTTGCTGTTGCAGTACTTTGTGTTGTAAAGCAGATAGTGAGATAGTCTAGTTGTATTTAATCTTCCCTGATGCAAGACATCCATCTGCCCAAGCCTTTTGTTTTGCCAGCCTCCCGTGGCTGTTTTCATGCAGGTGTCGGTGTGTTTCCCCAAACCATGTTCTTTCTCCTCTCACTAATGAGCATCCAGGGCTGAGCACTCAGCCCAGTGACCAGCCCATTCAGGCAGTATCTTTTCAGGCTGTTGAAGAATTCTAAAAGATGAAGAAATTGAGCATACTGTGATATTTTGGGTTTCAGCTTTGCTAGAAACAGGCAGGTGGCTTCTGGGAAGCTGGAGGGAAAGGAGGGGCAATAGGGAAGCTGGAAAACACAGGCTTAGGAGATGTGATGGCATTGAAAGACCACTAAATTTAAACTCTGCTGTCTAGGTTTCAGCTGTGTCCAGTTTCAGTTCAGCTTACACTGAAAACTAGACTCTAATTTATACCCCTGCAAGAGGTCCATGGCTAGCTTTTTTTTCAGGAGGGTGAAGACAAAGTTTGAAGTCAAGCACATGAAGACTGCAGCCATGGGTGAGGTGATACAAAAATGGATAAGAGACAAGCTATTGGGACTTAACTGTAGCTTACTCCATAATTATTTATTGCAGAATCTTTTACACCCATATTTATCTCATGTAGTCTATTTCTGGTGACAGCCTGTTAGACATCAGTTAAGCAGGTGATTTGCCGATGACTCCCACATTATATATTGATCTGTTCTGCGCTCCCTGTTCCTGGCTGGTAACTTTATCAAGACCTTGGTGGTTTATGTTTTGACACTGCCCAGCAGTACTAGGCGCATGAATGAAACACATTAAATCCCTATCATGTATAAAGCCAGTAAATAAACCAGCCTAAAGTATGCATTTATGAAACTCCCTCTCCCCTCTCTACCTCTCAAATGCTGTGCCAAACCTGGATAAAACCTAACACAAAACTTGGCATTTTCCTAGGGAATCTGTGAGCATCTGTTCTCCTCCCTCAAGCTGCAGGGTGCTAAAGCTGTTTCTCAGCCCCCCACCAAACCCCCAGTCTGCATGGCAGTGTCTCTCAGGAAGGGACAGCCAATTAAACATGGCAGCCTGATAAAACCTACAAAACCTTATCTTTGTCCCTTCTGCTGTCTGATCCTTTTGGCTCTGCATGACCCATCCTAGACTGATTTCCTTCTTTACCTAGTACCAGCATCGGCTTCTTTTCAATAACTTTGCCCAGGCTTTGGAGGTGATGATGACAGAAATGATAGCCTGCAGCTTTTTTGTATTGCCTGTTTCCTGGCTCTTGCAGGCTGATGCATATCCAAGGGGAGCTCTCTCATGCACTGTGCCTCATTTTATACTGTGCTTAGCCATTTGAATAACACATCTCTCCATCATTTTCCCATCTGAATGCTGTAAAGAATTAGTGCTAATACTTCATATTTTGGGTTTGTTTAACCCATAGGAGTACTTTCTTCATTGGATAGCACTGACAGTGGTCTTATATTTTTTTAAAGTGACAGAACTGGGCTTTTGAAGTCTGTTATCTGATTTACCCAGCTGGATTCTCCTGACACAAAGAAACTGTAGGAGAGCCCAAGGGCACCAATTCAGCACTTTGATTTCTAGAGTCAGACGATCTATCCATAGGTGAAGAGAAGTCATGCTGCAAATTTGTGGATTAGGTGCAGGGCACTAATTGGTTCCTAGCCTGACAGAGTTCTGTTAGATCTATGTCCCTCCTCACACCTTCAAAAGTCACCCAAAAAAAAAGGATCGTAAATGGGCTTCTTAGGAGGCAGAAGGTGAGAATGACCTTGGGGAAGGGCAGAGTTGATATACTGGATGATAAGAATAGTTTGAATCACCAGACCATTTTTTTTTTCCTACTGCTTGAATTTGGTTGTAAACTTTCAGAGAAAAGCTCTTTTTTGCCTTTTTGTCTGTCCACACTTTTTGCTCAGTCATACACTTTCCTTCCAACAGCTTATTTTACATGTCACCTTATGCCTGGCAGCAAAATGTCTGAGAATGGTTTGAAAATCAAGGAGGGCAATCTTACAGCAGAGAAATAAAAATGCCTTATTTCCAAGCTCAGTTCTGCATAGTACCTATAAGCTGCAGTTACTTCTGCTGTCTGAATCAAAATAATTTATTGCCATTATTAAAAATATATTTTAGGAATTTCAAATGGAAGCTCATAGCTTGATGCACTGATTGGTGCTCACAGATTTATTAGACATGTGATAAGTAATTTGAGAATAAGAAGATAGCTGTAATCATTTGAAGATGCATTTAACTTTTAAAGATATGGAACCAAAAACTATATATAGGCTGTAATGTGCAGAAAGCATGTGCCCTATTTCCTGCTAGAAAGCATGACCTGTCTTGAACTTTGCAGCCACAATTCAGAAGCAGCTTTCATCAGCTTGTGCAGATAGATAAGAAATAGATTTTTTATTCCATTGAAAAGAGGTAAAAATCTTTTACCAGTATCTGTCCAACTGTGTTTATAAATGTTGTAAACATTTCAGCATCTCCTTGTAGTCTTGTTTCAGATGGTCTCCAGGATGTCTCCAACTTGTTTTGTTTATTGCTGGAAGACTGGGCAGCTCAGGAATGCAAGGTTTGGTTCTTCTCCTTCTTCCTTGGCTTTGAAAGCATGAAATCCTATTGATGAAAGGAAGTTATACCTGCTTTATACCAGTTAAAGGCTATGATTATTAACATTACAGTAGCCTTAATAGCACATATATAACTGTTCTTAGGTTATGTAAGTGAAAGATAAGTCATGCCTGTGACACATTTGCCTCTTGGAGCTTCAGAAAGCTTCATTCATGAGGAACCTGAGAATCAGAGCTTCTGGCTTCCTGCTATTAGTACTACTATGAATTCATTTGCACAGATCATTTGATCTTTATGTGTCTTTGTTTGCAATAGCTATAATGCTTTTTTTACCAGGGAGGTGTAACCTGTTAATAGTTACAGAATGCTGTGAGACAGTGTATAGAAGGTACTGCATGAAAGCTCAAAATTACATACAGCAAGCCTGACTTCAGACTTCCTGTTGCTTTTCTGAATGACTTGTTTTAATTACAGTGGGCTAAGCAGCTGTGAACATGCAATTGTTGTATGTTGAATAAAGGTTTCAGTTCCTAGGTTCCCATCCAGGTGTGTGGTTATAAGTTGATCAATGCTGTCCTCCCCTGGCAATACATTCCAGCATTGTTGGAATTCACCTCTTGATATTAATAATGTCAAGCTCATCAATATTTTAAAACCCAAACTTAATTTTGCTCTCTTGAGCCTTGCCTTTGGCTTGTGAAACCAGAAGCTTTAAACTCTATTATTTGGGAAGTCTACTGGGATTCCTTGATGTGGCAGGTGCTATATAAGTTTAGTGCTGCATTGCTGTTAAAGTCCATTAAGAAGGGTCTTTCTGGGGCTGTCCACACACTGCGGATTAAAACCAGAAAAATAAAGGCACACTCAATAAATGCTGCTATAATGGTTCAGATAGCTGCAGAGAGAGGTCTCATCTTTGGCTTGTGATCAGTTTACTTCTGGGTTCAACAGAAAGGTTGTTTGGCTTCCTATCTAGGCTCTGAGAATACAAAGAAAAAAAACAGAAAATCAATGTGGAGCATCTTGGATGAGAGCCAGAGAAAATGATGTACTGAGTCCAGAATATAGGAATCCTTCACAATTCATATATTCTGCTCCATACATGCTCTTTATATTCTATCAAGGGCTAAGCTTTACTATCGTGACTCCGGTACCGTTGTAGTATTGTATACGATGTGAACAAATTGTCAATTTTTATTCAGTCATTTAAAAACACTTATCAACCCCCCCTACCAACATATTATTAAAAAGGCAACGTAGGTAAAAGGTGAGAGGAGGAGCCATCAAATGCCTTCAGAGGAGCTAGAAATAATACGCAGGAATAAGCGATCAGCTTTTAAACTGATAAAGTTTGTTGGCAAAATGCCTCCTAATCCCTGCTATGGCCAGCGTTCAACTGTTTGGAAAAGGGAGGGGAAAGTCAGGTGTTAGAATCTGACACTGCCAAGGAGTCTTTTCACATCTAGAGGTGAAGGAGCAATGGCAGAGGTAACCCACGAAAGCAGGGGGGGGCAGCGGGGCCATTCCCATACTGGCAGACACAGGGCAGTGCATCCAGGAGGGGTGAGGGAGAGCACCCAGGCACCTTGCAGGGCTTTATGTGAGCTGTAATGCCTTACGAAGGGAACTGGGGTGCTGCAAGGGTGAGCAGAGCAGAGACTATTACTCAAGGCATAACAAAGTGATCAAATATGCAAATGATGTTAGTCTACCTGGAGTATGGAGCAAACCAGTCTGCAATCGTGGTGATGTCCTTTGTTAAGTCAGTGGCATAATCTTGCTGTGCTCTGGTTTCCTGTTTTGGATACTGAATAAGGCTCTTGGATACAAGCATTAGAAATTGCAAACTGATTTGAATATGGTGTTCAACTGAGGAAGGTCTGGGAGCACTGAAAGTACATCAGAGGGGAGGTCCCTGGCTGCAATGTGGAAAATGTGGGTGGTAGAAGGAAGGGAAAATAGATGCTTCTGTTCATCCTCCTGGAACACAAGGACAAGAGGACATTCTTGGGAATAAAAGGCAGCATATATAAAACTGTTAAAAAGAAATACATTTTATATGATGCCTAATTAGCTCATTCCCATAAGATAACATCCCGTAAGAGATTAGTAGGATTTTAAAAAAGGATTAAACATTTATATGGATAATGTAATTGGGGATGTGCTCATTAAATCAAATGTGTATTTTCTTTTGTTATGAAAGGATATAAACCCTCTTGCTTTAGGGCTTAGGCTAATTGCTAACTGATAAGAATTACAAAGAAACTTACCCTGTTGGCAAGTCATTCTCTGCTTGTCTTCTGGTAGGTTCCCTGTTCTTAATCTGAAGCATTTCACCAGGCAGTGTCATAGCAGGATTATTCAACTCTATGGTCCATTTGTTGCAGCATGGCAATTCCATTTCTTCGTAATCAGATTGTGTCTCACTGTGACATCACAGAAATCCCAGCAATCTGAAACAGAATCCCTTTTATCTTCTGCTTGCGCCATAAAGAGGTTGACCTGGAGTGCCCACCTATTAGTCATACCAAACTGCCATTCATAAATCTCACTTACCTGTTCTAAAAGTGACACCTTCAAACTCTTCTTCAGGGTTTACACAAGATCAGTTGGAGAGGTGACAGGACACTAAAGACCCCCCCAACATACAGCTTTTGAGAGCATTTCCCTCTCCCTATGGAGAAAAGGTATGGAGATTCACAAGTATCTGTGAATGAGTTTGTCTCATGGATGCTGCAGGCTGTAACATGTTGGAGCTAGACACATTCATGTGATAATTAATTATAATCAGAAAACAAAAATGCCTCAAAACTCTTCCTTGCACTTCCAGGCAAGATAAGAAAGATGCTGGCGGTAGCTTAGCCTTCCTATTTAAAAGCATCAGAAGACTTTATCTAACTGGCTGAAATTCAGTTGTCTTGCATTTGATTACTGAAACACCCTTCTTTTGGTCTTGCCAAGTGTGTTTTCAGTCTGTGCACATCCCTGAAAAATACTGCTGTAAAGATCACCCTCCTGATCCATCAGTTTGAGGATTTTACACATTCTTTGCTCCTCTCTACTCCATTCCACTCCTTTACTCCATCAAACACAAGCTATTTATCTTTCCTGTCAAGGCCCTTCCCACCCTGCCAAAGAGCTCTCCTTTGCTATGACAGTGTCTTTTCCCTTCTCATCATTCTGTCAGTCTCTATTTCTCACTTGTTAACATTTTTATAGAAACACTTCTGTGCTTTTTCCTTGCTGTTATTGGGAGGAATCCAACAGATAAGGATACCCTCCGTATCTTCCCAAATCTTTGTTGAAAACCCTCCTTTACTATGCTGCCTATGAAGAGCTTAACAGTGGTTTGGCCACTCCCCATTGTAGTGACAAACAGGAGTCCATTCATCCTACCCACTGCCCTGTCTGCCCAGATACATCCACTGCTTTTTCACATCTGGGAGGTAGAGATAGTCTTTTGTTTCTGCAAAGTGTCTTTGCAATAGCTTCTCCATCACTGACTAGGATTTCTAAGCGCTACTGCAAAACAAAATCAATATTACTCATTCCTTTTCTGTCAAGGTTCACTTGAACAGTTTACTTGAGTGCTGATGCTTTTGTGGTAGTGAAACACCTGCTAGTGAGACACCCAAATTAGCAACTGCTTTCTGTAGGAGCTATACATGGAAGGTCATCATGCTCTGCAGCCAAGGTCTTTTCTGGAGTTGCATGCAGTGAAAAGTGGGCTCCAGAGCAGAAGCATTCAGTTTAGCTCTGTTCTTGGCAATGTTGCCTTTTTAACTCATCTGCTAATGACTCCTGCAAATCCTCCAGTCCAAGAGGGTGTCTTTTGTTGCTAAATGCTGCCATTATTTATAAAGCAGTCCTGTTGAATTTCTTCAACTCAGTCCTGCAGGACAATTTTAATCAAATTGTATTCAATTTATTATAGCTGAATAACTTTGAAATGTAAATAAAATTAAAATAATGGTGCTATATTTGTATCCTGTTACAAATGTAATAAGCTTGAAGTAATGCTGACTGTAAAATCAGGTATAGACTTTAGAGTGAAAATGAACCTCTAAAAATCAGCACAAAATTAGGGATCTGCTTGCAAGAGCAATCTGGAGTGCATTTAATCCAGAGCATCTTTTTAATCATATTTGTTCATTCTGCTGCTGTGCTTCATTCTAATAAAAGGAAACTTGGTCTCCTGTGGTGGTTATGTTTGGTTTAACAAACATGCAGGATATCTTGTATCTGTTCATAGCTCACCATCTGGGGATTTGCGGTGATATTGTTATTAATAATAATCTTAAATTTATAGGACATCTTTAACCCCAAAGCACATTAAAATTAGAGTTGAGGCCTGAAGTTACTACTTAGCTATGTCAAAATATGTCTGAATTCTTCCAGTTATTAAGTAAGAGACACCAGAAATGGTCCTAGAAATTGTGAATATTGATATGTACATGGCAGAATATCTATTGAATACCTCCCCAGGATGTTTAGTCCCTAGAAGGTCTAGGATTCCTGTCAATTAGATATCTGGATCATTCCCAGAGCAGACATTACCCCAAACCACTTGGGAAAACCCAGCTTTCACCAAAAATGCTACAAAATATATCGCAGGCATCCTAACCAGGCACAGCTTCAGGATTTGAAGGTTTTTATCAGAGTGTTAGAGACAGGAAGATGTGTGGACTGCAGTGAAGCAACTGGCAAGAGGTAGCTGAATTGGCCCTGTTGGGACTCAAGCCTCTGGCTCCAGGGAGCCTTGTTCAGCTACAAGCTGCTCTGTTTCCAGCTGCTGGCCCAGGGAGTAGTTAGGAGCTCATCCAATCTCTCACGTTCTTGTTCTGCTCATTCTACAGGAGCATCAAAGCCTTCATGGTATACAGGCAGATGGTTCAACAGACTCAGGGAAAGGATGCAAAAGTATCTGGTGCAGCACAGGCAGGCAGAAGACAAAAGTGGGACTAAGCTGCACTGAGGAGGGCTGATAGACATCCTCAGAGCCTTGGTTTGCCCCCACCCCATTGACTTGCTTCTAAAGGCCCTAAACCACAGTGCAATAGAGTTGTTCCCACAGTTAACAATGCTCCAGACGTCAGTGCATCTCAGGTCTTCACCAGTTACAGCAATAGCCATCTCTATGCCTGAAAAAATTCTCCTTGGTAAGGTAATTAATACCAGCTTGCCACAGACAAAGTGAGGTTGCCAGTGGACAAGAAACTTTTCTGAACTGTTAACAACATTCAGAAATTAAGGACATCTGGTTTCCAAGACCTTTGTGACCTCAAAGTGCTTGGACAGCCTCCTCTGAAAGTCCTGTCAGATCAGCTATGAATCCTGGTGTTTGAAGTGATATGGAAAATATTAAGCCAGGGTCAGGATAGGTAGATTTTTAGAAAATGGTAGCTTACTATTCTCCTACTTCAGAACCTTGCCTAGAAAGCTTTCCAAGTTCGTTCTGACTGGAGTAAAATTAACGAAGCTGCAGTCATACCTTTCTTTCTATTTCATTTCTATTTCATACATTTTTTTCATAACTGCCAAGCACAATTATGTGGCCTCAAGAACAGGACCAAAATCAGCACTGTGGTAATGGGGTGTGTCTTAATGGAAGGCGCTGAGATAATGCGAAGACCACATGCAGTCCAAAGGGTACCAGCCCAAAGGGCGTGAATTGAGGTATCCTCATTATATCATCCAAGATCCATGGAGGCCTTTCAGTAATCTTTTATTTTGAATTAAACAAACAAGTGTTCAGTTGGTTAAATAAATTCTTGAGAGGAAGAAGCTCTAACATCCCTTCTGATCCTTCTTTCTTTTGTGGCTCTCTCATATTTGCTGCTCACATGGTTTCCTCAGTTATTCACAGCCACACGACAAACGCTACCTAGTGGCTAGCTTATTATATTTGTGCTTTTGTACTACCCTCTTCTTACAAACCTGAAACACTTTGAATTCACACAGTGAATTATAGTAAGTCAATGTTCACTTTTGATAGACAGGATTCATTTAAAAAATGGCTTATGCGAAAATCTTTGGATGAACTGCAGTGTGTTAAGTTTTGTGTGGACAAATCTATACTTTGAACTTTTCTGCCTGGCCTCTTGCTGATGTCCCATATGATATTGCTTCATGCCAGGGTTGATTAATCTGCTTACCCGTAGGCTCTCACTTGATCAAGGGTCAGGTTAATGTAATTCAGCTAATGGTGTGTGTACCCAAAAGTAGCCTGTGAATATATACTCTCAAAATCTCATATACTATCTCATGCCTTGCAGCCTCCTTGCCCGACATATATGTGGGGTCGTCCAGAAGTTGAATGTCATCATATGCTCAGGGAAATCAGGCTGTTCACATTTCCCTGAAGTGACACAGATATAGGCGTATACACTAAAATGAATGAGTGGAGAAGGATCTATTTAGGATGTAGCTTATTGTGACAAAGGAGGAATGAAACTCTGGCAAAAATAGGGAAAAAAACACAAGGCTGTAAACAAGGTCTCTGGCAACTCTCCATGTAACTATTTCATCTCCAAGGCTTTGGGTCTGATATTTGGTACAGGAGGCAGTGGCCTGGCCTGTGCTGGTGGCAAATAGGAGACTTGTCCTAACTTAGCCAGTGATATGATAATGGAAAATTTCTATGAATCCAGGATTTTTTCCCTGTGCAAAAAGCCAGGGCAGATCCAGACAAAGATGCTCCCTAAACAAGGGAAAAAGTTGCTGTACTGCTGCAAATAAAAAGGTTCTCAAGATAATGGTAGTAGCTCTTATGTTCAAGTGTATTTTAAGGTTACAGAGAGAGGGACAAGGGAAGGTACACAAATGAGTTCTGCAAGCCCTGCAGCAGGTGTTACTTTAGGACAACAAAAGTTAGGCAGTTTCTTGAACTTGTTTGGCTTGTAACTGCCATTTTTATGCTGTTTGCTGAAAGCAGCATCCATATCAGCGAAGTTTTGTTTGGTGATGATGGTTCCCCTAAAATTTGCGTAGTAATTGCATACCATCACTTACTCACCTTTCACATTCTCCCCATCTGTTGCATTTTCATACTATCCACCCCAATCATAGGCCTCTACCCCAATTAAACTAATGACAGCTCAGCAGTTTCAGATAGATAAATGCTCAGAGATGCGTCCCAGTCTACTGATACTTCAACTAGGGAGAGTTTGGAAAATATACCAGGCACTTTGCTATTTGATGGACACTACCAGCTTTCAGCTCCTTTGGAATTTTATGAGGCACATTTTCTAAAACAAGATGTGTGGAAATGGAAGGAGATTAAATACCCCTTGGCTCGTCACAGTCAGTCATGCTCTTGGCATCATCATAGCTTAGGTCTAGTAAAGTTATTGCAGGACTTTGCTTGGGATTGTGCTTTGAACATGTCCCCTGGTGAAATAAGGGAGAATAGAAAGCAAAGGTAGGGCTGCAGCTTCTCACTAAGAGTAGAAGACAAAGCAGGCTCAGAAAGGTTGTTGGTGAAGTGATGCTACACCTGTGAGAGGACTGTTCTGCCACATGAAGTGATCACATTTTCCTTATTTGTCCTCTGCTTTTCAAATAGTTCCCTTCTCTGCCCTTCATGGCCTTATTCACATGAGGGTAAACTCATTCAGCTTAAGGACAGCCTGCCTCAACACACAGGCAAGGCTGCATTCCCTTCTGATCTCTACTCTTCTTCCAGCTCTTTATAACATGGATTTCTCCTACCTAACCTCCCTATGTCTCTCATCTCCATGACTTTTCCTTCCCCTGCACAGGAAAAGCCTTCTCTTGCCTGGAGAAAATACTTGGGCATTCCAAAATCATTGTTTAGGAAACATTGTCATGGCTCCTACAGATATCCCAGCTGACACAGTAGCATCAATTCCTCAGCTTATCTTGCTGCCACATCACAGTTTCTAAGAAGGGGGAGAGTATCAATTGCAGAGTGCCACAGCAACCTCCCAAGTAAGAAAGAGAAGGGAAGAAACCAAATGTTCGACATCATCTTGAGGGTATTGTGGAGGACGAAAAAAGGAAAAAAAGAAGAGGAGCAGAGGGGAGCTCTCTGAGCAGAAATATAAGACAGGGGTTTTTATGTGAAAGGAGAGGGAAGACAGAAATGAGCAATAGAAAATGAAAAGCAACAACACCAACAGAGAAAAGACCTGCAGAAAGGGCTTCTGGAGTGGAGACAGAAGCAGAGAGCTGGTTCATTCCTTTGCAGTATGTCAATCCCAGCCAGTTGTGCTCTAGAGCCCAGAGGGACAAGTGCTTATTATGGAGAGCAGTACACTTTCTGAAACACAAGCCAGAGGCTCTTTCATTCCTACTGCAAAAGCTAGGGCAACAAAGCCCGCAGATGCCTGAAATTCCCACACTTGTAGTCAGGCAAGGACATCAGACAGAACTGCCACATCTGTACCTACCTGAGAGCATTGCAGCCCTACTGTGTGTACCCAGCAGCTATTCCGCTGCTTTGCAGTGAAGGTTTCATTGGCAGTATATCACAGATTGTTCTGTGGATGAGTCTGTGCCTTGCTTGATGGAAAATTTTGCCTTGATTTGCCTGGTGGGAGGTTTTACTACTTGCATTATTTGATTTTCAGTAAAGTCTATATTTGACAAAAAATTTAAAGTTTCATAAATTTAAATGCTATCTCATAAACACCATAAAATGCTATTTTGACAAATATAATAAACATAACAAAATGCCCTTTCAATAAAATTGCTGAAATCTTGCCAGACTGCTTAATAAAGTTGTATTTCAGCATGGTTAGCACCTAGGTTTAAAGAAGAAATGCAAAACCTACTTTAAACCCTCACATTTGAGCCGTGATTTGTTGCTGTTTGCTGACCTTAACACATTCAAAGACCCTGTGCTTCACCTTCCTACCCACCAGTGGGGCTCAGGGCCAGGTTTAGCTGTGGGGCAAAAAATACAGTTAAGTTTACATTTTGCAGGAGCAACTATTGCTCAATAGCCTTCAGCTTTGTCATACCTCCATCAGCTTTCCAACTATTGCCTATTTCATACACATTCCACATAGCTTTTGGTAAAATGGAGCAAGTCTTATTACAAATGTCCTGGAAAAAGTTTCATGAGCTGGGCAAGCTGATGGGCAGATCTTTTTCTTAGAATATAAAAAAACCACAACACCTTTGCTGTCCAAGTTGTTGAAGCGAAAAGAGCTACATTTCCCTATGTGTGTGACCCAATAGTAGGTTTTTACCAGCTGGTAGTACCTGAGAGAGACGCAGTGTAATGATGTAGTGACAATTGTGGCCAAGAGCAGAGAAGAAATAAACCCTCCAGGATACATAGCCAGAATTATAAAGCTCCTATTTTGCAATAACAGCTACTGCCTTGCAGTGCTATGGGGGCACTGAGAAGAAAGCTGGTTGAGTGGACAATGTGTGCTTGGAGAGTTACGCTGGCAAGAAAGAGTTGTGAGCAAGCAATAAGGTGTGAAGAAAATTCCCAGCAAAGCTACTTTCCTAAACCAAAATGGTGTGGCTGCAGGACATCAAAGTGGACTTCTTTATCCCATTCTCACCATCAGCTCCTTCATAAATAAAGCCAAACCCTTGATGAGAGGACCCAGTTACTCAGTTTAGCAAAAACCGAGGCAAACCTGTTAGGTATACTGACAACTTGCTCAGCACTGCCGGGCTTCATGTGCAAAACAGACCCAAATGCAAGGAACACATGCCAGGAATAAACCCACTCCAGGAGAGGACCCAAGCTGAGCCAGTGCTCTGCCTGTCTCCTTGCTCTCATCTCAATGCTAGTATCAAAACTCAGAGCAGCTGGCTAGGGCCACAGTACAGCATCCCAAGTGAAGGCAGCTGCCCTGCTACTGCACCTGACACAGAAGAGGTTGCAGTGCCTTGCTATGGGGAAAGCTGCTGAGGAAGTGGTATGCCATGGGGAAAGCTGCCAGGAGCTTCTGCCAGATGACTTTGGGAGAAAAAGCCTCTCAATCACCATTCCTTAGATACATTGTTTACACACATACCTTTCCTGAGACTCCATCTATGCATGCCTTTCCTTGTTCCCTTGCCTCTCCACTGGAAGTGGACTGCAAGACATCTGTACTTACCTCAGTTTCTGCCACCTGCTTGTGAATCAGTCATCCTCTTTTCCCAGTTCACTATCATCTCATTCTCCCTTTTATCCAAGAAGTGGAGGAAGGTGATGGAGAGATATGAAAATGGGGAGAAAGGAACATCGCCAGATAAATAAGGCAGTGGGAGAATAGTCGAAAGAGGCAGAGGCAGTGCTTGGGTGAGTGCTAACACATTTCCTCACTTGGTTCATGTGTGAGCCTCATGGCTTTAGTCTTAACATGGAGCATCTTCAGCAAATTCCAGAGCTTCTGAAACAGAAAGCTGTCACTCAGACACCACTACAGAGGCAGGATCCTATGGAGGCTCAAGGATGTCTTTAACTACTCTGCATGATGCAAGCACTTTTCTGGGTCCTATCTCTCCCTCCAGGTGCTCTGCCTGACACAACATGGTAAAGAGAGGTTTGGCAGCAGCACCCCAGAGCCATGGGATGCTGTTAGTAGTACCACGCTGTTCATTGCAAGGGAGTGTTATTTCCATTTTCTTTAACTGGCCTGATGAACTTGGTATAGCTAATCAATGGTAAGATGAGTGTCACCTCTGAGCTTGCTGAACTGTACTCTCCCTAATGAAACCAGTAAGTCCTTCATAACTTGAGTCTTCCCAAAGTATTGTCCTCTTGGTGTTAGCCTCCTTCCACAAATACTTGGAGAATGGTCATGGAAATAATTTGAAGTTATCTCTTGGTCTGACAAATGAACTACGAAGTGTGAAATGTCTCTCCAATGGTGGTGTTTATTAAGGTCCTTTTAGAAATGACATACATCTTCCAGTGGGCTCTAGGTTGGCAGCTGAATGCTGAAAATAAATGGGAACTCCTGCTTGCAGAGTAAAAGATAAACAGCAGGAAACAACAAATTACATCTCTGTCCCATGAGTGAAATGACATTCTTCAGCATTCTCTACTGTTTTCTCCAATTTCATGGAATGTATTTAATTACTTCTCATATAAATGAGACTTAATTTAGACAATTTAAAAAATTCTGTGCTTAGAAAATCTTCCCTTCACTGCACAGCTATATTAATTTTATGATGTCACAAATGTCAGAATAAAACATTTATATTCTTCTCTTTACTGACTAAAATTTGCCTGTTGTTAGAAATCCATGGAACTCAGTTAGATTACACCAGATAGCAATTTGATAATGTTTGTCTAGGTTCTGAGGTTCAAAGAGTTACTACTATCTCTAATTCCCTTTTTTCCAGGGTTAGTTATCAAATTCACTTAAATGATAAATCTGCCTTCAGTGTCATGAGAGCTATTACCAAGAGCAGAGGCAGAGGAGAGTCAAATCCTATACGGAAGGTTTTCCTCTCCGTGTTAGATATTCAAGATGCAATCTGAGAATGAAACCTGACAAAAATGCACAGCTTTTTCCTGGCCTCCAGCTGACCAGGATTCTCTTTTAGCCTGGATCTCTGTATATGCTCCTTCCAATTTTTTATTCCATAGGTCAGGTCATTTATCCACTGTTTTGAGATTCATGACCCGTGTTGTACTTCACAGCGTAGTGCAAGCACTGACGCTTGTCTGATTTTTACCTGTAAAGCATGATTCTTCTCTAACAACCTTTCACATTCATTCACAGCTTCAGTTGAAGGTGCTTGCTGGGTGGTTAGTGGGTGATGTTGTCCAGAGCTTCAGTCTGAGCTGTGTAGGCAACTTTGCTAAGGATTTCTTTTTCTTTCATTTCCTTTACTCAGGGTTTCACAGCAGTGGCAAGCAGGACAAGACTGCAAATGCCCATTTTGAAAAGACCTTTAATTAATAAGCTGTGTAGCAAAGGAGAGTCAAAGCATACCACAGAAACCTTTAAACTGGATTCCTTGCTGGGTCCTTTGGGAGAAAAGGTACTTCAAAAATGTAATGTTAATGCAAATGACTGTATTGATGTGGCTCAGTACCATGTAGGTAGGCATTGTTTAGGATGACAGTACAGATTTACTTAACCTACTCTGGTAAATCCATGCCTGTTCTGGAGCTTTTATAGGGAGTATGGGGAGGTGATGAGAAATGTTGACTCTTGTCTATAGTTTCCTCTCTCAAAATGAAATGGACACTAGAGATATGATTATATCAATATAAGTCTGTAGCACTATAACTGAATATCTGAAAACAGTCTATGCCACTGTAAATCTGCTGAAGTTTCAATGAATTCAGTGGGTTTATACCAGATTTACCGTCCTAATTTTTATTCACTGAATGTTCCTTTGTTGGTGGTGTTCAAGGCCGGCTTGGACAGAGCCTTGGGTGGCATGGTTGGCGGTTTAGTGGGAGGTGTCCCTGCCCATGGCAGAGGGGTTGGAACTAGATGATCTTAAGGTCGTTTCCAACCCTAACTATTCTATGACTCTATGATTCTATGACTAGTAGGTTCAAACATCCCCTTTGTCTGTGAGAGTCTGCATTTGTAGGTATAGCTATGCTACTAAACTGGCTATAGAGGTATTAGCACTACATCACTGGTACAGCTGTGGGAGATGAGCATCATAAAACCGGAGTGCTCCGAAACACTGGTTCTGGAAGATGTCATTATAATATACTGTGTCCGTCGGTCAATTATGTTTCTTTTGACCTAGATCTCATAAGTCCAGGAAACCACTTCTTTTGAGTTCAGCTCGGATCTGCTTTCCCCGCAGCCAGGCTTTAATTGAGCAAAGTTCTCTGAGATCATTTCAACTAATATTGAGTAGATATATCAGCGAATTTCTTTCTGAGCCCTCAGAGATCTCATTTGCTCTCGTATCTCTAGTCTCCCATGAGTTTTACCTTGTCTAGCCTGGAATAGATTTGTACCCATCCTTTTACCTGTTTGTACATAAATGGGGGTAATGGCTGACAAATGAACCAAATTCCAGGAGAAATATTTTATACTCTTTTTCCTATTTACATGCTCCTTATTTAATTGTGATTCAGCTTTTTCTTCAGAAGAAGACTGAGCTTCAACCTCATAAAATTGGGTAGCACTAAATGTTTTGATTGTTCCTTTACATGTAACACTGCTGTATAGATGAAGTGCTGACACCAAGGAAAAATAAAGTGAGAAGCTGACACAGAAGGATTGGAGCAATGTGGCAATCAGATTCTGCAGTGACTTCCAACACTGTTATGAACTCCAGACAGTCCCAGAAGTGCATCTCCTTTATTAGTTTCTAGGTATCTGTCATTTTCTGTTATTTGTGTTACTGCTGATTATTATTGTTAAGATCTTTTCAGGAAAAATGGAAGTGAAAAAGGAGAGTAAAAGAACAGGAAGGTAGGAGTGTCCACAGTGAAAAACAAGCAGTCCCTCAGCATCTTCAAACCGCTTCCTAGAATAGCCAGCTTTTCCAGGCTTCTCTCTCAGGCTGCACATTTTCTATATTCCTTCATGCCCAAACACCCAAGGAAAGTGTTTCACGTATGAAAAGAGTTTCTCAAAATTGGCAAGGAAGCCCCAGGAGGTTGTTTAGTTCAAGTACCCAAAGTATAAGTGTGCCCTAAAAGAACAAAGGAAACTTTGAAAGTTCCTGAGCTCTCTCAATAGCTTTCTCATCAGGTGCCCTGCACAGGGAAAGACTTTTTCTTCCATGTATTCTTTTTCCTTCCATCTGAAGAAGAAACCTACAGGAGACATCACCTGCCTGCAAAATGCTCAGATCACTAACTAGATGGATCGATGCAGTTTCATCCTGGAACAGCTTGCTGCTTTGCTGCTTCTTTGCTTCTTGTTCATAGGGTGATGTCAAAAATGTCATACTTTATGAAAACTAGGAGGGAAGGACAATGTCAGTGTGTGATCTGTAAGGACTATGACAAGGAGAGAGGCCATAGATACAGGTCTAATGTCACTAATAATAATACATGAGACAGCATTAATGGCAGGTCTTTGGGAGAGAAAGGCAGCACTTACGGGATTCTGGACGGGTAGAATTCAGTCATCCTTTGAGAGTTAATTACACCAGTTGGCCTGATATATACCAATGTTTCACACTCTTTGATATATTACATCATTTCAATGAGAGAGTTGAAGCTGTTCAGCCTGGAGAAGAGTAGGCTGCGCGGAGACCTCATAGCAGCCTTCCAATATCTGAAGGGGGTCTATAGGGATGCTGGGGAGGGACTCTTCATTAGGGACTG